>JALGBA010003850.1:1682500-1782500 GCA_023970755.1 Azemiops feae
ACCACATGTGAAAACTGCCCTCTTAGAGTCTTTCAAACATATGACATATGACACTCTCAACTGTTCTTATATTTATACATTTTCACTCAATATCCTTTTCATATGGCAAATAGAAAAGTGTTTTGAACATGTTGGAAAACAATTGATGATTTTGCTTACCACAATGTTTAGAATACTGTATAAACACTTGCTGGGTCTTAAATGTTTGTTCCCTCAAGTTACATTTTGTATAACAAAAATGGTTAGGAGTGGATATCAGTGTTTGACTCCTGCCCATAAAAATATGAATATTTAATAATATACTGCACATCAGTATGTCTACAATATCTATTTTCTCTAAGATACTCCTACTACAACCAACAATAACAAACTAGATGCTTTGCTGATAAGCATTTTACAATTTTGTTAACAGAGATGCACTATGACCACTGAAACTTTAATAAAGGGACTGGAGAAGATTATTACTAATCATGAAAGAAGATACAGTAATTAAATACATAATACTAGAGTCAGACAATAAGAAATTACTTTGTCACTTCACAATTTAAGTGTAAACATTCTGATTTTTTTAAAAAAAAATCTGTTAGCAAACCCATCAATTCTTTTTGAAATTATTGTCTATGATAATGGAGTGATTGGGGAAAAACATCTGGAAAGATTTTAACTAAGCTAATACAATTGTATATAACTCATACAGTTTCACTGAATACAGGTAGTCCTCAACTTATGACCACAATGAGCCAAAAATTTCTGATGCTAAGCAAGACAGTTGTTAAGTGAATTTTTCCTCATTTTATGACCTTCTTGCCATAGTTGTTAAGTAAATCTGGCTTCCCCATTAACTTTGCTTGTCAGAAAGTCACAAAAGGTCACCACATGACCCTGAGGCACTACAACTTTCATAAATATGAACCGGATGCAGAGCATCTGAATTTTAAGCACATATTCATGGGGATGCTGCAATGGTCGCAAGTGTGAAAAATGGATATAAGTCACTTTTTCAGCACTGTTGTAACTTTGAATGGTCACTAAAATGAATTGTTGTAAGCCAAGGACTACCTGTAAGAAGATGATCATGGTGATGATAATCCTGTAATATAAATTGGATTTCATTGATGATTAATCTGTAACCTAACAGCAAAAGGCAGACAATAGTATTATTTCTCTACTGAGAAATAAATATAATAACTAAATCTAGCTTGCCTTAGTGACTAATGAAACTATAAAAAATTGATTAATTATATGGGTGGTTTTGGTAAATTAAATAATTCATAGAAGTGAAAATATCATAAATGAGGTTTCAGTGGTTTCTCTGAAAATTCTTAAATTCATGTAAGATAAAGTTGATATGTGAGTAATATGCAAATAGATTGCATATGTGTATGTTTAATGTATGTTCTTTTCCAATATTGACTTTATTCTGCTCATACATTGTTGGCAGACCTAAGTTAAACATTTAGCAAAGATCTGTTGCATTCAATAAATTTGCTAATGCAAGACTGAAAATCCAGATGGTGACTAGATATCGACAAGGAGATTCAGAAAACTCTTCTTGCTGAAATCAAGTGAGTAGTTGGATTTTTTCAAGTCAGACCTGGCAGCCTTAACTAAGTGAAGTGTCAACAAGAACATCATTTCAATTAATTGCCTAGTGAATAGGGTGAAATCAATAAGAAATTTAACATAGGTGGTCAATTTTTTGATGGGCCGTGGACATAATCAACATTTCTGAGAAATTGAGGGCCACAAAGATGAGACATTATTGCAAAGTAGAGGGGATTATATTTATGGATGCAGGCAGGATCTTTCAGATTTTATTTTACAGACTTAGAAGACGGTGTTAGGAAATACTATAGGAGAAAGAATGGCAGAACTTGGGGATGGAGTGAAAAGGGAAATCAGCCTAGAATCTCTATGTAGCCACAAGAGAAGTAAATTCAATCCCCCTTGAATGTCATTGATCCTTACCTAACTCGAAGCAGATGCTGACTAGTTTAACTGAATCTTTACATGTGGACCTGGACTTTTGCACCTGACAGATATAGCATCATTTCTGTGTTTATCCTGACTTAAAGGGGTGGATGGGGATTGACTAGGAGGCACAAAATAGTAGTTTTGGGGCAGTCTGCAGCTCTGTGGCTCAGGTAGTTTATCCTTTTACATGTTTACATTATAACTAAAATTAAGGGGGGAAATGAGGGGGGATACAAAGAAATGACCAAAGAAACATTTGTGTACTGTCTTAATGCATGATGCTCTAGTTGTATATTTAGTTAAAAAAAAAACACAATAGCAAGAATATTTAGAGCCCAATGGCATAGATACATTTAATCTTCAGTAAAAGTCAACATTGGATTCCTGCAACTTTCTGCAACAATTTCTATATTATTTATAGAATTCTGAAATGCTTAGAATAATGGTAACAGAAGCTAAAACTATCTTACATAAAATATATATAGTGGAACTATAAATAGTGCAGTAGACTCATGGAAGCAAGTCCATACATATCTAATTTAAGTTAATTGAAGTAAATGTAGTTAACAGCAGAATGTTTAAAGACCCCAAAGGAATGCATTGCCATGATTGCCATCAATCTGGAATATACACGTTCTGTTCATTTCACTATAGATTGAAGGAAGGAGAAAGAATTAATTCTATACTGCCTCATATTTATATGGATAAATTTGTGTTTGTTTTGGAAAGAAAGGGAACATGAAAAATTGGCTTTTGTGAACTCAAATTATTTTCTTAAGAATATAAACAAAGGTCTGGCATGAATAGAGCTTTGAGGGGTCCTTTGGGGCTATCTGAGCTTGGTTGTTTTCTTGCAGATGTTTCATTATCCAAACTATGTAACATCATCAGTGCTGAGGCAATCATGTACCTAAAGTGAAAATCTTTTTAAATAATTTAATTAAAGTACTAAAATTATTTAACACATGTAAGCTAATGGCATACCACAATGCCATTAGTTTTGGATATACTATACACTTTTCTATCATCATATGAAAAGGTTTAAAGGTTGTAGCTGTCATGGTTCCGACAGATAGAGACAAATAAAGCAGAACTCCGAGGCTTGCAAGTTCCTCAAAGAACATGTTTATTAGTTATGAAGTATCGGCACGGTCAAGAGTGAAACCAAGTCTAGATACACAAGCAACAATTTCCCAATACAAAGTTAAATGTCCCACCCATAAAAGCTAAATAATAACAACAACAACAACAATAACAATAACAACAACAATAACAACAACAATACAATAATAATAATAACAGTAATAACAATAACAATAATAATAATAAAAAAGTTGGAAGGAACCTTGGAGGTCAGGCAGGAAACCCTATACCATTTCAGACAAATGGCTGTCCAATCTCTTAAAGACTTCCAGTGTTGGAGCATTCACAGCTTCAAATATAAGCAACTATGTTCCCCAATATGACTATTTTGGCCGGGATTTTTATGAAACGCCCAGTCCCTAGTCTCGGGAGCAGCCGATGACCTTGGTTCCCACAGGACTAGCAAAGCACCTGGGCAACCCCCCTCCCTCCGTTCTATGTGGCAACCTAGAATGAGAAGGAAAATGGCTGCAGCCATGCTCATTTGTAGAGTTTACAGTAGCCCTTAGACTAATGAAATCATCCTCAAAGAGTATGATTTTGCTCAATTTCTTTTTAGTGGCTAAATCATTGTAACCAAAACTTCTTAAGAATCATCTAAGAAAAGAATGAGACAAACATATTGATGGAACAGAATTTTATATTTAGACATAAATATAAAATGTCAGTATTAATAAAATTAGCATTTGAAAAAAATGTACAGCCAATTTTATTTTTTTCCCCTGTGAATGCCTTTTAGTAAAAAAGCTCTCTTATATTCTCTTAAGCATTTGTATTTTGTAATATTGCCATTAGTAAATCTTAGTTCATCCCCCCCCCCCTCTCTCTGTCTCTCTCTTTCCTCTATCCATTATTGCCTGGATATCTTTCTAAGCTCCTTAGCAATATAGAAGACAAACTCTCCAATTTCTAGGAAAATTTTCAAACTTTGTTTCAATTCATTGTTGCTGGAATCACATCCAGTAGCTTACTCTTAATTGTCATTGTTTACCTTAAACCTGACAATGATATTTGCAATCGGTAGTTTTCAGTGGAAAGAATCTATTTTATCTTCAATCTGGATGTAATCAAAATTACAGGAGTTCCAAACTATACATGTTTAAATGTTTTGCAGGATGCCCTTAACTCAGCTTATAATTACAGTTAGACAAAACATCAAAAGACGTTTTGAATATCAAATGAACAGTGAATAATTTAGCTATTTAAAGAAAGTTATTTAACGAAAAAATATCTGCTGGAAAGTCCTCGGTACTTTCAGACTCACTGAACTTTGTCAACAGATCATGCCTCGATTTACACAAAATGTAAACCCAGGATGTTTAAAATTATGATGTATTCAAAAAAACATGTTGCATACATAGAAAAAATGTCTACAACAATTACATAGATATCCTTTTGGCTTGATTTAAAAACAATTTGCATAACAATGGATGGGAAATAATATAATATATACAAAATTGGCATAATCTAGTTTAGAGTATGTCAATCTGCGATATGATAAAAGGACAACAATGACAAAATAGCAAAGCAGGAGGACTAGCAAATAGTAGAAAGGTAAAATCAGTAAATGAACTCCATCTTTAGGATAGCTTCCATACAACATACATAAAGCAGATCAGTTTCTCTATCCAGAGTCCTGCTCTTTGCCTAAAACAGTGTTATTTACTATAGTTGTAAACCAGTTTCCTTCCTTGCTCTTCTGACAACCTAAAATATCAGGTCAAGTATTGATGTTCGTTAGTGTCTTCAACTTCTGCCCCTCTCAAAAGGATCATTGCCTATGCTGTTTCTACCACAAGAATGGGCTTAGACCTTTTGTCCTCCACTTTAAGCACACACAGTATATACTCAATTTCCTTCAATTGACAGAACTGAGCTTGTGGTCTCCTAGCATTCCATGATTGTCTGTTTCTAGATGATCTACATAAATCAGGGGTGCCAAACTGCCGGCCCGCGGGGCGGACGCATCAGGAGGAAACTGCGCCCACCCCATTGCCGACAATGGGGAAAAAGTTCCAATACGTCATGCAACATCATGTGACATCGTGAGTTTGACATGTCTTACATAAATAGATCTTATAGGCCTTATCACGCATACAGATTAGCCTTAGCTCTTCTCAGTTGCAAGGCACCTGTACATTAGGCTGAACAATTAGCTTTTCAAAAACTTTCAAACTTTCAAAGAGAAGCTGACTGTTGTAAGGGGAAAAAAAAAGAATATATTAGCTGACTGAAAGATTGTTGCTTGCCTGTTGTGATTTCCTTTGTTATGCTACAATTATGCTCTTCTTAGGGATAACCAGGATTTTTTTGAAAATTCATGGTCTTTTATTAATCCTCTTGTTACTTCATGGATAAAAACTTTCCATCATTAAAATCTGCAAGGTGAGCAAGTGGGAAATAGCATCAGACAAAGGTTGCATCTGACATGCATGTGTCTGATGTTGCAAGTAAGGGTAGGGATAACATTTGTCTTATACTATCCCCATGCACACCATCGTTTTGACATCATCATTGTTTGCAGCAGATGTTTTGTTCTGCAGTCTCAGAATTGCTTGTCATTAGTAGGTTTCCCATAGGCTACACTCACTCTAAGATTAAGGGCTAAAGAAGACTGTATTATGGCAGCACAATGGATCTTAAAATTTCAGTCCCTCTGTGGCTAAATAAGTTGGAGGAAAGAGGAGACGATACAGAGGGAAGAGGAAAAGGAGGAAGAAGTATTAAAAACTTTTTTTGTCTTCCTTAAATTGTTAAACATGTTGCTTTTGCCACCATTCTGTTAAGTAACTATATTTGTTTTTCTATCTTTAATTGCAGAGTCTATAAACTCATCTAACAATACCAATCACATCTACCACTGAATGTTGGGTTTTTAAGATTTTTTTTAAAACCCAAATTGGCAAATGGTTTCTATAATTTTATGTTGGGCATCAGTTATACTTTTTAAGTGAATGCACAGACATCTGAGATTATGCCCTGTTTTTATATTGTAATGTCACTTTGTAATTTTTGTCCTGAGGAAAGAATTGTATTAGCCTTTTTGCAAAATGTCATCTTCTTTCACTTTGCTGTAGCTGAGTTAGATTTTTTGTTTATTATTTTCCTTGACTTGTTGGAACTGATTTATCACATTTGGAACATAGGTTTAATGCAGTTATCTCACCTTTTATTTTTAAACAAATCTCCTCCGAAAGATACATGATTTCTTTTAAAGAGTATGGTCTTTGTTTTTAGAAAAAGAATAATTTGAAAGGTAAGAGATGTTGTTTAGCCCTTAAATATATTAGAAAAAGGAATCCCATTGAGAATAAAATTATTGCCTCTCTCTGGCCATGGAACCTGCTATTTAAGAAAACTGCTAAGACTCTTGGTCAAGAGTCATAGAAAACTGCCTGCACTTGGGTTTTCTCAAACCTAACCCTAAATATTTTTCTTTTGCCCTTAGTTTCTCATAGAACCCCATTAAGTTCTTTTGGAATTCAGAGTCACACAGAACGTATTTTGAAAAAACCCTCTATAAATGCATTGCATTTTCCACTGTACCATAAATGAGTTGTGGCAATGTAATACATTCTGAAATACACAACGAGAAGAGTCAGCTTGCCTGTCTTACCTCATAGGTTTGGAAATGTAGGACTTCCTTCATGGTGTGTCTCTAATAGTTCAATAAATGCCTTTGGTAAAGTAACCAAAAGAATGCTTCCTTTCTTAACTGGAAAACTTGAGGGAATTTCAAAGTATGTGTCTCTCTGTATGTTGGTAAACATGTATATATGTAAATGTGTACATATCTCGATTAATTAGAAAACTTAGCACAGTCCAGTGAAGATTCCTAATACTGCATTTAATATTTTCGAAGGAATGCAACTACTTCTTCCATGTTTAATTCAATTATGCTGTTGAACATATGTGAGAGAATAGGTTGCCTGTTTTTTTTACTAACTTTGGAACATACCAGTTCTGTAAATGCCAAGAGAGATGTACATTTATTCTGTACAACAGTCCTTTAAAAGTTAAAACACATAAGCTGTTTGTTTTTGACTAGCTATTGAGAAGGTAAACAAAAACGTTTGTCTTATATTGCCAGTTATAGAGAAAAGCCAAAAGTGAATGATGGCATCAGCCTGAACAGTAATTCTATTTTATCTACACCAAACACTCAATTTAGCATGATTTTACTCTTCATTCTGAAATTTAGCATATTCCTCAAAGTGCTAAGAATGCTAAGAAAATACTGCCTGCTAAGCAGCATAGTTAAAAATCATACAAAAGGGAGATATTTACACAGATAGGAAAGCCAGATGAATTATTGCCCTAAACTTGTGGATTGTTTTTTTTTAAGATTCCACAGAAATTGTGTGATCTGTTCTCACTTATAATTCTTCTAATCTTACTTAGTCCCAGTAATATTCCTATGCTTTGTCTCACCTTACTTTGTTCTTATTAACTCTTACTGATATTAGCACTGAATAAAAAAAGTAACGACATAGCATCACAGCCTGATTAATGTGTAGAGTTGGAAGAAAAAGAAAATCTAAATCATGAGGAAAAAGATAACTTCACATTACTGGCAACCTAGTGATGCTGAACAATAATAATGAAGCAATGACACATGCTTGAATATATTTTAGCAATATTCAAATAAATATGTTCAATATTAATTATTAATATTTATTATTAATGAAGTTTTGCATTCTAGCTTTCCAGATTCTGCAATCTGCTTTTAAATGACCCTTTTTCTTGCATACAAAGCATTCACGTGTTTCTTGCTTCATGTAACTGTTTTTATTCATAATAATAATAATAATAATAATAATAATAATAATAATAATAATAATAATAATAATAATAATAATAATAATAATAATAATAATAATAATAATAATAATAATAAAGTTGGAAGGGACCTTGGAAAACCCCTAGACCATTTCAGACAAATGGCTTCAATCTCTTCTTAAAAACTTCCAGTGTTGAGCATTCACCGCTTCTGGAGGCAGATTGTTCCACTGGTTAATTGTCAGGAAGTTTCTCCTCAGTTCTAGGTTGCTTCTCTCCTTGATCAGTTTCCATCCATTACTTCTTGTCCTGCCCTCAGGTGCCTTGGAGAATAGCTTGACTCCCTCTTCTTTGTGGCAACCCCTGAGATATTGGACTACTGCTATCATGTCACCCCTCGTCCTTCTCTTCATTAAACTAGACATACCCAATTCCAGCAACCGTTCCTCATATGCTTTAGCCTCCAGTCCCCTAATCATCTTTGTTGTTCTTCTCTGCACTCTTTCCAGAGTCTCAACATCTTTTTTACATCATGGTGACCAAAACTGGATGCAGTATTCCAAGTGTGGCCTTATCAAGGCATTGTAAAGTGGTATTAATACTTCATGCGATCTTGATTCTATCCCTCTGTTAATTTTTTATTTTTAAAACAGACTCTGCGATAGAAGCACTGTCATTATTAATGCTTTCTGTTTTACACTTTTATTCATCTATGGGCTTGCCTTTAACATATCCCAATATTAGCTCATCATCTGGACGTGCATCAAGCACTGTGACAAGCATTTCAAAACTTTGTGGTAAACCACTAATAGTGCTGCGACAATTTTATTTCTTCTCCTATGCCTCTCAGGTGTTCAATCATTTCCAAGGCGTGCCTTATGTAATCCTGCATATGCTGGCCTTTCATCAGCTTGGTTTGGTATAAGCTTTCTAATCAAATGCAGCTTATTGCTTAGATTAGCTCTTTCATGCACCTTTTGTAATCCTTCCCACATTTCTTTAGCAGTTTCACATTTACATATATGTATGATTTGATCATCCGTACTAAGAGAGATTGTGTTCTGAGCTTTCTGATTTTTCTCTATCTACTCATCTGAAGGGTGTTCTGACCTAGCTTCGTTTATACATTTCCACGTACCCTCTCTTATTAGCAGCATTTTCATCTTGAATTTCCAAGACTGATAGCTCTGGTTTGTCAGATTTGCAAATGAAATCTTTGTTTCAGCTTTGTTACTGGCCATTTTCTTCTATTCTGTTGCAGTCTTCTTTCGGTTGCTGTATCTTGCACTTATTTGCTGTAGCTGGCTATGACTGGTGCGCTGAACTTTATATTTCTCTAATCTGGGTTTATACTGGGTTTATACTGGGTTCATCTCTGAGTTTGTCTCTGATTTACCTGGTTTGCCTAGGTTGATATTGGGCCCATAGCCTATTTTATTATATAGAAATGGTAGCAGAGGCTTTTTATATAGCCATACAGATTGGTAGCAGAGGAGGGTTATATAGCCATACAAATCAAAGTGTACAGTGTACAGTCACCAAGGGCCTTGCTGCTTAATGGTGTCACAGGAAACTCTCCTCAGAACATAAAGGAACCATAGATTATAACCATAGATGCATACTAAACACTGACTTCTGTTGGCTGAATAATTCTGTAGTTGTTGAAATACAAAATTCCAACACACAGAAGACCTGTACTCTGCTGCACACCTAATTCTCACAGTGCTGTTTAATGTCTGTGTATTTATTCATGTAGTATGGCTGTAGTATTATTATTTATCCTTATTATCTTCCTTACTCCCATCTCTTACTGGTATTATGATGATGATTACCATTATTCTGTTGTTTTGCATGTAGGCTGAGAGCTTCTGCACCGGAGGCAAATTCCTTGTGTGTCTAATTACACTTGGCCAAATAAAGTATTCAATTCAATTCAATTCAATTCAAATATAAATACATCAATACAAACTGAGCAGAATGTCTGTAGTTTGTTTTTTTAATTTTCAATTTTAGTGCCATCTATTGCTATATTTAAGAATGCACATTATTAGTCAGGAAAGATTTTCTTAGTATGCTTATTTCAGTTGATCAGAAAGTTTGGAAAAGTGTGATTTAATATGTCCTTGAAAGATATGTTTACAGTTATTTTAAAGAAAAGCTATTCTGAATTGAAGTACTAATTATACTGTACTGAAAACACTTTACTTTGGTCAGAATTTGGTCTATCAAAAATGCTTCTGCTTTCAATAAGATAAATTGCACATTAGGCAAGTTTTTGTCATTTGTAACTGGCATGTTGAAGAGGTAAAAATTAGTCATTTGACTGATTGCAATCTATTTAAACAATAGAATTTCAAGTACTTTTTTCCTGTTTTTTTCATTGGCTCAATCAGTTCTCCAGTTAAAGTATACAATTTTACAATTGATTTTGCTTTGCTGTTTCTGTTATTAATATGCCATGTTTTTTATACATTTCAGTTTATTACTTTATGTAGTATATTGTATTTAATTGAACAATATGAGAGGTGTAGTAGTTATGGCATCAGGCAAGGAAACAGGAGATTACTAATTCCGTTTCAGGCACAAAGCCAGCTGAGTGACTTTGGGCCAGTCACTTTCAGCCCTAGGAAGAAGGCACTAGCAAACCACTTCTGAAAAATCTTGCCAAAGAAAACTGTAGAGACTAGTTCAGGTAGTCACCAGGAGACAACACAGAAACACACATACACATACAACTATATACTGTATCATTAGCTGAAGTAAGACAGTAGCTTCAAGGAAGCAAATTTTGGGAGATAGCTGTCATCTGCTGAAGAACAAAGCTATCACATCACTTGACTGGGATTCTCACTTAGTCAGATTTAGTATAGACTATTCTTTCCCATCATTTCCATCAAAAAAGGATTCATCTACAAATTCAGTTAGGTAAAATAAAAAGGGAAAATGAGGTCATGTTCATAACTTTAGATGGAAAAATATCTTGGGTTAATCCTCCCAGGATTATACATGAAAATTATCCCTTTGATATCTAGGTTTTCCACATGAAACAGTGTTTTAATAAAAACATAAGAGTTGTCTGGAAGTTGAGTCATGGCCTGAGCAGTTTGAGCAGCCCCCCCCTTTTTTATGCTCTTCTCTTATCAGTCCCCAAGAAGATTAAGACCACTTCACAGGTTCACCATGGAAGACCACACTTAATAATCTGTAATAATTTTAGAAGTTGGTACATTCCAACAACTCTCTGGCTACTTAGATTCCCCCAAACCAACTTGCTTAGATTGAAGAACCTTCATCAAAACATACAAAGTTTTTTAAAAAAAATGTTTCAAAATTAATTCTAGATTAATTTTAAATTTTTAAACATTTTTTTTAAAAAAAAACAATAACTTTGTATGTTTTGATGAAGGTTCTCAATCATCCAGGTAAAGTTGTCTGAAATTTGAGTCACGACAACTAGATATATTTTCTTGTTGCTTTGAAAAGTTTTGCTGCTTATTTAAATAGCTTCTTCAATCTAAGCAAGTTGGTTTGGGGGAATCTTATTAATCTTATTAATAATAATTAATACTGATAATAGTTTAAAAATTAATTCTAGATTAATTTAAAATTTTTAAACTATTATTAATTTTAAATTGTTTTTTTAAACATTAATGTAAAATTAAGCAGAAAACTGAAACTGCATTGCATCCCAGTGCTGTGATATCTTAAGTTATGACACTCTTTCTATTTTCAGCCAGCAAATGCTTATTTGGACGAGCATTGTCCCTATTGTCCTGTTCACTAAGGAAAGATTTTAACCTAACAGATGATGTTGGCAGCAAGCAGGAATTTAATGCATGAGTACATATTTGCTAAATGTCTTTGTCTTAGGAGAGCATGGCTAAATTCCTTGATTAACGCTACTATACACCAATTGCGATTCAGAAAAGAGTAGCTGAAACAATTAATGGAGGTTACATGCCAACATTTTCACAAATACAAACCATCTGAACCACGTACTCTGAATCTTTTATTGAAAAGATATTCACTTTGCTGGGAAAGTCTGTCTTACCTGCAAAATAAAAATGTAGAATAGGGAGCCAGCAGCCATAGCCTTCTGAAACAGGGTCTACAGAAAAATATAAGAAACTGGATTGCAGGAGAAATGTTAATGGTCTGCAAAAGCAAACAGATGGCAGTTTGCTGCAACATTGGAAATTTATGTATGCTTTTCTGATATCTTCCAGAAGCTTCCAACAAGAGAAACCATACAATTATACAATGACAATCAATTTTATACAGAAGGAACATTAATTGTGCAATGTATTTTAAGAATTAACTAATAAAAAGAAACTATGCTAAGGTGGGAAGAAAAGGGATTGGTATTACTTCTCATTTTTCCCCACTTTTAAATGTGAAATTAAATTGACTCTGTATCCTAATGTGATCATATTGTGCATATCCTTGCACTGACAGTACAATTAGTTCTGGTTTGGGACCAGCAATTCAGTCATGAAACGAAGAAATCACATTACATTCAACCCAGGTTTTTTTTTTTTAGTTTTTCATAGTTCATTTGCTTACAGTTGTCTACCCTAATACATTCTAACCTTAGGAATTAATGATTTATTAAAGTGTTTTTATGGGGTGCTCTTATTTACTGTGTTTCCCCGAAAATAAGACCCGGTCTTATTTTTCTTTTGCCTCCAAAAGAGGCACCAGGTCTTATTTTCAGGGGGGTGTCTTTTCCACTCATCTCGCAGCGGTGGCACTGACAGCCCCGCCCAGCTGGCCCACTTCTTCTGCAGCTGAAGGAGCAGCTTCATTCTGCAGCTGAGAATGGAGCCCCGGCCTGCATTTCGCAGTCAGTGGCCTTTCCGGAAGACCTCTATGGCTGAGAACCAAGCTACGGATTGAATCCATAGTTCAGTGCTCAGCCGCAGAGGCCTTCCGGAAAGTGTGAAATGCAGGCTGGGCAGCACTGCAGAAGAAGTGGGCCAGTGAGGAGAGGCAGGTGTCAATTCATGGGAGGCCTGGTACGTGGGTGTGGGGTGTGTGGGGCAGCTCCACCCCCACTGCCCTCGCTTGATTTTTAAGCGTGCGCCTCGCCCCAAAACTAGGGCTTATTTTTGGGGTAGGGCTTATATTAGGCCCACCCCCAAAAATCAAGCTAGGGCTTATTTTCAGGGTAGGGCTTACTTTTGGGGAAACACGGTATTCTAGATTCTAGAATATATAAGCAAGAATAGAATCTTGCTTATATAAATTTAATTCTGCTTCACTCTTTGTGAAAACCATCTTCCATGATGATTTATAATGCATCTGTTCTTGTAATAGCTTAACCCTCAACCTTTGACCTAAAGGTAGTATCTAGTATAGCTAAAACTATTTAAATATTAAACTATAATTGGCTGCTAACTTAGTAATCATGTGAAGAACTTGCATTCTATTGTTTATGCAAACAGATCTTGTTATGTGTTTAATTTCAGAAGTAAGTATGAGAGTTGCTGTATAAATTATATTGCAAGATTATTATCGACTGTATCATCTTCACTGTTATTTCTAAGAAAACAAAAGTAGGAATAGAGAAATGCCTTGTCAATAAACTTTGAAAAACTACCTTCTGCAGAACAAAATGTGCCAGCACAGATGGGCAAATGTTTAAGGAAACAATGATGGAGGAACATGTCGGTAGAGTCATTCATCATTTGAAATAAATCTGCTCTTCTTTTCTTAAGTATATCTCCTATTCAATCTGTATTTTAGAGGACTTCCAGGGAATAAGCAAGTGCTGGTTCTGGCTTGCAAAGTTCTACAGTATTTATATGAAATGCTAGCTAATGTATGAATACCATTCCCACTTTTAAAAACATGACTTGGCAGCCAACATTTATCTATTAGACACTAGATATTTACAATCAAGAAAGCAGCAGCCACACTTGATGTTTGATTACACCAAAAAGGACATGGCAGAAAAATAAAAAAGTATAAATTAATATTTATGACATTGTTTCCTTTATAGAAACCCAGTTTCTAGAAATTCACTTTGCATTAAAGTACAGCATTAACATTTGGGCTCTTATGCTTTATATTAATACAGCCATTTTGGATGGACAATTTTAGGTGGCTATTTTTTTTTTAAATGAAGACACAAGTTTTGAGTGCCCTAAAAGTAGGATGAATCCTGGAGGCTAGTACAAGACCTGGAAAGCAAAAGCATTTTTTAAAATGAAAAGTAACAGAGAGTCTTTGGACCTTAAAGGCTATAATGTTCAGTGTAGCATAAGCTTTGATAGAGAGCCATTTTGGTATAGTGGTTAAGGCACCAGGCTAGACACCAGGAAAACATAAGTGCTCGTCCCACTTTACACCAGTCTCTCTCAGCTTTAGAAAGGTGGCAGTGGCAAAACACTTTTGAAATCTTGCCAAGAAGACTGTAGGGATTAAGCCAGGCAGTCACCAGACATCAGGGTGGATTCAAATAAACTAGGGGAAAAATATTTGTTCTTTATATTAAATACTTTTAAAAAATATATATATTTTTGCTGAAAATGATTTTCAGCAAAAAAAAAAAACCCTTTAAAAGGAATGGAGGTAAAAGGAATCTATTAACTATTAACCCTTATATGTCTGAGTTAGCAACTTCCTTTTCCTCCTCCATAGTTTGCTGCTTCTTATACTGAGGGGTCCCTGGTGCTCTCTGAGCTTGGGTTTTTTTCTTGCAGACATTTCATTACCCAAACTAAAGGTAAAGGTTTTCCCTATCCATCATATTTGACTCTAGGGGCTAGTATTCATCTCTGTTTCTTAGTCAAGGTAACCAGCATTGTCTGAAGACATTTCCATAGTCATGTGGCCAGCATGACTATATTCCAGGACCCACAGAAATCTGTTACTTTCCCATTGAAGTGGTACCTATTTATCTACTTGCATTTACATCCTTTCAAACTGCTAGATGGGCAGGAGCTGGGGCAAGTAATGAGAGTTCACCCCATTGTGTTTTGAACCCGGGCTGTCAGCTTTTCAATTGACAAGTTCAGCATCTTTAACCACTGAGCCACCATGCCCCCTTACCCAAATTAGGTAACATCATAGTGCTAGATGATAAACATCATCATCAGTGCTAGATGATGAATACCATCACCTAGCACTGGTGATATTATCTAGTTTGGGTAACAAAATATTTGCAAGAAAACACCCAAACTCAGAGAGCACCAGGGACCCATCATTTTAACCCTGAGCTACAAATATTCTCCTTTATAAGTTCTTCTTATACTGTAATCTTGTACTGTAATGTAAAAGAGGGATTTTTTTTCACATCACAGGGTTTTTATGAGAAAACCATTTTTATTTTTCTGTTCTCCACAGACCTGAATATATTATGCCCAGCAAAGTTATCTTTCTCCATATACTCCAAATGCCATACAGGATTTGTATGGAGCAGAAACAGAGACCCAATACATTTTTTGGTAGATTTGAGGCATCAAATAGTACTCCTGCTAGGAAAGCTGTGCCCCATCCTGACAAGCAAGTGCTAAGCTTTGATGTCACCTCTATCCGGAAAACACTGCAGAAAGTTAACATTCGGAAAGCAGCAGGCCCAGATAACATCCCTGGACGTGTCCTCAGGGAATGCGCAGAGGAGCTGGCTTGTGTTCTCACAGATAATTTCAATTTCTCATTGCAGCAGGCAGTGGTCCCATCATGTTTTAAGATGGCCATCATCTTGCCAGTGCCAAAAAAGTCCACAATTATAGGCCTCAATGATTACCGTCCGGTTGCACTGACATCCACCATTATGAAATGCTTTGAGAAGCTGATAAAGGACATTATTGTATCTAGCCTCCTGCCAGCATTTGACCCGCTTCAGTTTGCCTACCGACCAAATTGCTCTACGGAGGATGCTATTTCTTCTGTTCTCCATCTGAGCTTGAAGCACTTAGAGGAAAGAAATGCTCACGTGCATCTGTTGTTTGCCGACTTCAGTTCGGCGTTTAACACAATCATTCCCCAGCATCTAGTAGACAAACTGAGCCTCTTAGGCTTAAACACTCGTTTGTGCAACTGGATTCTTGATTTTCTTACCAACAGGCCCCAATATGTGCGAGTTGGAACAAATACTTCTAATACCATTTCCTTGAGCACAGGTTCTCCTCAGGACTGCGTCTTAAGTCCGCTGCTGTTCACCCTGTTGACCCATGACTGTTGTGCTAGGTTTGCCACCAACCATATTGTGAAGTTCACAGATGATACAACAGAAGTGGGCCTTATTCATGATGACAAGGTGGAAGCTTACTGCAAGGAGGTTGAGGGGTTGGTGAACTGGTGTAAGGAAAACAGCCTAGTTTTAAATACCGGAAAAACCAAAGAGATCATTGTCGATTTCAGAAAAGGCAGGCACAGCCACACATCTCTATGCATCAATGATTCACCTGTGGAGATGGTTACCAGCATCAAATTCCTGGGTGTGAAGCTAACGAGTAGGCTGGCTTGGTCGCTGAACAGTGAGAAACTGGTAAAGCGGGCACAGCAGCGCCTGCATTTTCTGCGTCGCATGAGAAAAGCACGTCTTCCTTCCCCTGTCCTGACCACTTTCTACAGGGGGATGATCGAGAGCATCATGTCATACAGCATCACAGTCTGGTTTGGAAGCATCACCTCTTCAGATAGGAAGGTGGTGCAGAGAGTGGTGAGAATGGCCGAAAAGATCATTGGCAGTCCCCTTCCTCCCATCCAGGACATAGCACAGAAGCGTTGCTTGAGCAGGGTCCGTAAGATTATCTGGGACACTACACATCCTCTTCATGACCTGTTTTCCTTGTTACCTTCTTGGAGGAGGCTTCGTGGTATCCACAGCAGAACATCCAGATTCAGCCATAGTTTCATTCCATACAGCATTGTGAACTCTCAAGCTTCCTCCTTCCGTTATATATTCAAGATGGACAGTATTTAATATTTATTTGTTATGTATATGTAAGGTTGTGGGTCTATACATATGTTGTATATACTGTAGTATGTTTTAGGTTTGTGTCATGTATGTGTTTCACTTTGAGAGCGGGCAACTAAATTTCATTTTTGATGTGTGCCATTGTGCCCACAGTAAAAAAATAACAATAAAGGTTATCTATCTATCTATCTATCTATCTATCTATCTATCTATCTATCTATCTATCTATCTATCTATCTATCTATCTATCTATCTATCTATCTATCTATCTATCTATCTATCTATCTCTATCTCTATCTCTATATCTATCTATCCTATCTATCTATTATCTATCTATCTATCTATCTATCTATCTATCTCTATCTATCTATCTATCTATCTATCTATCTATCTATCTATCTATCTATATCTATCTATCTATCTATCTATCTATCTATCTATCTATCTATCTATCTATCTATCTATCTATCTATCTATCTCTATCTCTATCTATCTATCATCTATCTATCTATTATCTATCTATCTATCGCTGAGGTGCTATTTTCCAAGAATAGATATATCAGTTTTTAAATGGTTTCAGAACAAATTCTAGGTTTTGTTTTCTAGTTCAGCAGGGAAACTCTAGAAAAGCATTCAGGGTAAGGTGCCATCAGTGATTTCTGGACACTTGTCCAGATTTATGAAAGGAAAAACAATGGATATTCAAACAAACTTTCAAAGTGAGGACTGTCAATCAATAGGTAATAAAAATCAATGTATAAGAATTATGTAAAAAAGAGAATAGCAACAGTGGGAGAAGAAAAGATTGCCAAACATCTGGCACATCAACACACGTCTGTTGGAATGATGGGAAATTATCTCACATATACATTATTGAACTATTAAGGAATGGCCCTTAAGGCTTAGGAAGTATCTGTGGGTTTTTAAGGAATGTCATCTAGTGCTAGTTTAGGAAGGGGACACAGACCACAGAAATAAATACAAAATAAGCAGAGGTGTATATTACTTAGCAGTTATGAAATTTTCTACCCAAAGCAGCTTTAACAAAGAGGAAAACATGGACACATAGGTAAAATAGGATGATAATAATAATAATAATAATAATAATAATAATAATAATAATAATAATAATAATAATAATAATAATAATAATAATAATAATAATAATAATAATAATAATAATAATAATAATAATAAAGTTGGAAGGGACCTTGGATGTCATCTAGTCCAACCCCCTGCTCAGGCAGGAAACCCTATACCATTTCAGACAAATGGCTGTCCAGTATCTTCTTAAAAACTTCCAGTGTTGGAGCATTCACCACTTCTGGAGGCAGGTTGTTCCACTGGTTAATTGTTCTAACTATCAGGAAGTTTCTCCTTAGTTCTAGGCTGCTTCTCTCCTTGATTAATTTCCATCCGTTGCTTCTTGTCCTGCCTTCAGGCACCTTGGAAAATAGCTTCACTCCCTCTTCTTTGTGGCAACCCCTGAGATATTGGAACACTGCTATCATGTCCCCCCTCGTCCTTCTCTTCATTAAACTAGACATACCCAATTCCAGCAGCCGTTCCTTAGATGCTTTAGTCTCCAGTCCCCTAATCATCTTTGTTGCTCTTCTCTGTACTCTTTCTAGAGTCTCAACGTCTTTTTTACATGTGGAACAACAGATGGATAACACTTGTTTAATATAAATAAAGTTTCATCCTGTGTTTTTGCATGAATATCAAATTAATGACATTCTATAAATCTGTTCTGTTTTATACCCTCTAGCTGCAAAGGCTTGAGAAACTTTCTGCAAAGTACACCGTGTGGAACTGCATTGTAATCCTTACATCTAAAAAGTCACCCATCCTGTTTTTAAGGGAAAATATTAGACAGCTAACCTATGAAAGCCTGTCATCATGGCTATCTGCAGGGATTCTGGGCAAATGCCAACTATGATGTAAATTATATAGCTTTAATATTTACTTAGAGCATTTTGGTTATAAGGAAAATAAAAAGTAGAAATGCTTAGACTTGTGGCAAGGATAATCTCGCTGTGAGGCTCAGATCACCCCCCCCTCCCAACATCTCATTACACAACAAAAACATTTCTTTAAAATTGTACTTCCCAAACCTGGATAAATTACCCAAAATTGGGTAAAAGTGGTTTTCTTTGGGTAATGACACACAAACTTATTACCCAATCACAACAGGGAAATTTAAATAAGGACTTTCTGAGAAGTGGTTTTGGGTAATAAAGAAAAAGTTTGGAAAGCCCTGCTTTATAGACTTCAGAAACAATATAATAGGCCTCCATCACATTATCCCTCTGTATATGGAAACTCAGTTGGAGCTTAATGTGTTCATGCTGCATGGCTGAGATTTTTAATGTGTTGAGAAGGAATCTGCAGCAAACTGTATTTGGCTTCTTGGATCACTCATTTCTGATCTGGTGCCATTTTATTAAAAGCAAACATCTTGAAAATTTTAAAAATGGCCTGTCTTTGATTTTGACCACATTCCTTAAAAAAGCTCTTTGCATCTTGGTATAGTCCTTTATGTTTTCTGATAACTGTCCAAGAGGTGACAATAGAGTTTAGTGTAATTTGGGGGGGGGGAATATGAATGTCTTGCAAAATCTTTCTGTTGTCTCAGCAATCATTGCAGATAATGCTTTTAGCAATGATTGCTCGAGAAGTGTGTTCTGTCTTACAGATTTACTGTATTGAGGGGAGAAAGAGGAGAACCAGGTCTCATAATTCTCTATTTAAAAATAGTGGTATTATTATGGTTGGTTGCACAATCAGCAATATGTTTAGACTAGATTTGGCATTCTTAGAATGTCCAGGAACATAAACATCTGATGTGGTCCTGGGTGATGAGCAATCCAGTATAGATTCCCCCCCCCCCCTGTTTTCTCACTACATTAAATGGGTTAATGGACATGCATAATCTGGCTCTTCTGCTAAGATCTGCCTGACATGGGTGACCTTTCTGGGGGAATACATTACCACCAGCATAGCTTCTAGCCTCATCAGAGCATTACAAGCCTCTCCTCCACAACAATGGGGTGTTACTATTATATTATTATCATGTGATGCACATACATTATATGTCTTTAAGTTTAGTTTTTAAGATGCAACACTTGTTGCCCAAACACTCTCTTGTTCAAGATTGGTTAAGAACAGATGCTTCTGATAATAAACCTGTGCTGGCCAATTATTGCTATTATATAGGTCTTAGTGAGCTTTAGTACATTTTTAAATGCTGTCAAAATGGAAGCTGTCAAAAATATAATTTGACGGGCAGCAACATAACAGCTGACACATGACAGATTTTAAACTAAATTAGATCTGATTATTGGTACAGAACTGAAGGGTGCATCTTTGTATAGCCCAGTTTTTATTGTTATTGTTCATTTGGTCATTATTGTTAATGTTTTGTTATTTCTAATCGCATAATTTACCAAAGCATAATGATTTCCAATATGTGAATGTGGAATGTGTATACACACACAGAAATATATATATACACATACAGCAATAAATGTCCAAGGCATGAAGTTTTTCTATCTCCTCTCCACACTCTCCCATTATGAGTTTGAAGATGTTTCATAGATATTTCTATGGAACTTCAACAAGATTTGCTAAATTAAAGGTAAGTTTTCTAATAAATTAATTTTAAATTAATTCACTATCCAGGTTTAACAGATTAATCAGTTAATTCATTAATAAAATTAAGCATTATAGAAACCAGCATAGTCAATGTGTGCTTAACAATATTAGGGAAAAATCAACCAAATTTGGAAAAGTGTCTTTGAATCGATAGGTAGCCAGGTCAATCTAGTTCAGATCTACCCAAATTTAACATTCTTTCACAAAACAAAATTGTTTAAATTAGGTTATCAAAATATAGTGATCTAAATGGATTTACTGCATAATTATGCAAGTGGATGAAAGCAAAAAAAAATCACATAACCTTAATGTGGCTAAATATGTTCAGTTCATGGTAAAGCAGAAATAATTTCCTCTAATGATGTTGAAATTTGCTCCAATGTGCTGAAATCCAGGGCTCTCTATTTGTAACCCTCTATATCAGAAAACCATTTTTCAACAAAGAGACAGACAAACATTACCCAGGCTGATTCAATTCATATTATTCATCGACATGGCATTTTCATTTTGCTAGAAGCAGTTTCATTGCTGCTTCTCCTCTTCTCAAGCAATTATGACCACTAGATGGTACCATCTAGCTGTGACATTTGTCCAGTTTCTGCTGTTGTCAGGGTAATGAAGCATATTCTTTCTTCTTATGTGTAGTTTTCTACCAGATGCATCACAATGATTGTAGGGAATCCTGAAATATCACCTCTTAACTTAAAAGGGAAGGTAGCAAATGGTTTTCATTCATCTTTAGCATCCTCATTATACTTTGCACAACCTGAGTCCATTGCTTCTTCCATCTTGGCAATACTTAAGTACTTGTATGGACAGCACAGATGACTGAAGTTTGACCACATTTTTATAGGTCAACTTAAGAAGTTCTTGGACTTGTTTCTGTCACTTTCTCTGGATAACTTGTTCTGTCATGGATAGACAAAGGAGGAGTACCCCCTCCCCCAAAAAATCCTGCTGGATTCAGGCTAAATAAATATACCTAGTCCGCATGTCATATGGTCGCTTATCATCTTTCCAGTTGACAAAAAAAAAATCAATCCTTTGATTTTTCTAAACTGTGTTTATATTTATTCCTTTTGTTATTCTTTTATGCTAATTACTCAGAGAACATTTGACATTAAACACATTACAATTATAATAAATTACCAAATCAATGCATAATTTCATGGGAACCGTATATTAATTTCCTTCATATAGTTTTGGCATTGTGATAAAACAAAGAAAATAATATTTCCATGACTCCGTTCCCTTCAGACTATTCACTTTCTTCTTTGGAAAACCACTATGAAAATTTTTTTCAGACAGACTTTTGTCTTAGAAATAAGAATAGGGCTTATATTAGCTAGCTTTCTCATACATATATATATATAATTTAAAAAAAAAAAAAAAACTAATAGTGAAGAGAGAGAATAGAATAGAAAACATAATAGAGAAATATTAAAGAAAAGGAAAAATATAAAGAAAAACAAAAATAGACACAAAAAAGAATGACTTGCAACTTCTTTTACAGCAGATAAACTTAAGTTCAGTTGGTGCTCTACAATTATAACATAACATTCATTTTTTTTACTAATGTATGAATATTCCTAGTCATCAAAGCTGTGTTATGATTTAATTTTTTTTTGTTTCCTACAAAAAATCCAAGATGGGCCTCCATTTGATATTAAATTTGGCCCATGTCTTTTCTGTAATCAGAGCCATCAGTTTTGCCATCCCAGCCAGTTTCATCAGCTTTAACAATCACTGTTCCATTGTAGGTATCGCTAAATCCTTCCAACATTGGCATACAGAAGTCCTATTTTTATCATATAAAAAAAACACATGCAATTTTTCCAAATTTTTGTCTATCAACCCTATTAAAAATATCTCTAGTCTGAATTGTATTTTGACCTTCCAAGTTTTTTGAAGCTTTTTATCTTAACTGTATTACTTTCAGAGATGCTCCAGGAAAGATATTTAGGCATTTCCTTGTATCTAAGTGTTAATCCTCATAACAGTTAAAAACTTAAAACACTGGGACATTTTTTATTGTTGCTATTGTTGTAAGTTATCATGAAATGCCCTATTATTAGTGGCCTCATTACTAGGAAGACTTTATAAAAATTATTATAATATAATTAATATAATATAATAATAATATAATATAATCTTTTCTTAATATCCTTCAGACCAAGGAAACAATTCTTGCCATGTTCAAGATAGAAATTTTGTCTCTAATATTTATTCCCTCTATCTTCCTTGTTAATAGCTAATTTTTTATATTTGGCAGGGGTTTTATTTCTGGTCTGATGACTGCAATAAATATTCATTTATTTTGCTATCTTGGCCAATAACCATTGATACAGAAGATCTTTTTTAGCAATGCAGATGCAGTACCATGATTTATCTTCATTCTACACATTGAAATAAACTTTTGACAATCTCATCCTCTTCACAAGCCAATTAATTAAAGGCACAATTATATTACTAAGGTTGGTTTGGTCAGAAATAATCCTCTTTATGTTCTAGCTATCCTATTCCACACTTGAAGAAACATCCCCTGAATTTTGCAGAAAATTATCAAAGATGCCTCCAAGTCCAGGATACTAATGATTTTATACTGCATATGTGATAAAGGTTGTGTTGAAGATTGAATATGTTCTTTTTTCTTATAACCATCCAAAAAGTAAGCTAATTCTAGTTTCTGTTTAAGAGGAGCTTCATAGCTGTAGCCAATATTTTCTAATAAAGTACACAATTTTCAAAATAGGTATTGTCTATGTTAGCCTTGCAATGAGTAAGAAACCAAAGCTTGAAAATTTTTGTTCTTGTGCCATGCAATCCTTTTTGTAGCATTGGTTTCAGAGCCTGGAATTATTACAGAAATGAAAGAAAATCAGAATACCAAGATGCATATAATACAGAATATAGAAAGTTATCACTGACAAACCTCAATGAGGCCAGAATGAAGATATACTTATAGTGTACCTTCATTACACTACATTACATTACAGTAGGGTGTCTGATGCAAGTATGTAAGGCATTGGTATGATGATATGATATGATATGATATTGCATATGTTATTATTTGTCCATAACATGCTTCCTTCTTCTTGGTGCAGCAAAGATATCACTAGAAGGATGAAAAGAAATGAGCTTTCTAGAAATAATAGATGACCTATAATCTTTATCAGAATTCCATATTGGATGCTTTCTGGTTGTAGGTTGGCTATACTAATAGGGAATCCTAGGAACCCATAACTCCATAGGAGCCCATTGGGAAATGTTGATTGTAACTAATTTCTTTTATGCTACTACCAAACCTGTGAAATAGATTTCAAACTATTTGAGATATTATAAAAATCTGTTTGATAAAAGAAGAAACAAGGGTATACACTGTTATATATATTTCCATTCAGACTGGAGGTCTATCTCTATGAAGCAAAGTGTGTATCTTTAGGAAGGTCTAAATTTTGATTCTAGACAATCTAAATTTCTAAAAACAAGAGAATGAATCCCTCACTCAACATCTGATGCTGTAACACAAATAGCATCGGTCTATATTTCTGTGTAAGTGGGCTTAAGGTTTTGGGTGACAAAACTCTTCCGGGACCTTTTTGATTCATCTTACTCTGAATGACAGATCTAAATCCATCTTGCAAAGCAAATTGACAGAGCTATGATGTATTATGGTCTGTGAATGATAGATAGATAACCTTTATTGTCATTTTTTTTACTATGGGCACATTAAAAATGAAATTTAGTTGCTTGCTCTCAAAGTGTACACATACACAACATATATTTAAACATACTATATACAACATATGTATAGACCTACACCCTTACATATAAGCAACATATAAATATTAATCACTGTCCATCTTAAATACATAACGGAATGAGGAAGCTCTAGAGTTCACAAGGTTAATACTGTATGGAACAAAACTGTGACTGAATCTGGATGTTCTGCTTCAGATACCATGGAGCCTCCTCCCAGAAGGTAACAAGGAAAACAGATTGTGAAGAGGATGTGTAGTGTCCCAGACAATCTTTCGGACCCTGCTCAAGCAATGCTTATGTGTTATGTCCTGGATGGAAGGGAGGGAACTGCCAATAATCTTTTCAGCTATCCTCACCACTCTCTGCACCGCCTTCCTGTCTGAAGCAGTGATTCTTCCAAACCAGATTGTGATGCTGTATGACAGGATGCTCTCGATCATCCCTCTGTAGAAAGTGGTAAGGATAGGGGAAGGAAGATGTGGTTTTCTCATGCGACACAGAAAATGCAGGTGCTGCTGTGCCCACTTCACTAGTGTCTCACTGTTGAGCAACCAAGCCAGCCTACTTGTTAACTGCACACCCAGGAATTTGATGCTGGTAGCCATCTCCACAGGTGAATCATTAATGCACAGAGAAGTGTGGCTGTGCCTGCCTTTTCTGAAATCGACAATGATCTCTTTGGTTTTTCCAGTATTTAAAACTAGGTTGTTTTCCTTATACCAGTTCACCAAACCCTCAACCTCCTTGCGGTAATCACCCTCATTGTCATCATGAATAAGGCCCACTACTGTTGTATCATCTGCGAACTTCACAATATGGTTGGTGGCAAACCTAGCACAACAGGCATGGGTCAACAGGGTGAACAGCAGCGGACTTAGGACGCAGCCCTGAGGAGAACCTGTGCTCAAGAAAATGGGGTTAGAAATATTTGTTCCAGCTTGCACATACTGGGGCCTGTTAGTAAGAAAATCAAGAATCCAGTTGCACAAAGGAGTGTTTAAGCCTAAAAGGCCCAGTTTGTCTACTTGATGCTGGGGAATGATTGTGTTAAATGCCGAACTGAAGTTGACAAACAACAAATGCACGAGTATTTCTTTCCTCTAAGTGCTTCAAGCTCAGATGGAGAACAGAAGAAATAGCATCCTCCATAGAGCAATTTGGTTGGTAAGCAAACTGAAGCGAGTCAAATGCTGGCAGGAGGCTAGATACAATAATGTCCTTTATCAGCTTCTTAAAGCATTTCATAATGATGGATGTCAGTGCAACCGGACAGTAATCTTTGAGGCCTGTAATTGTGGACTTTTTTGGCACCTGGCAAAATGATGGCCATCTTAAAACACAATGGGACCACTGCCTGCTGCAAAGAGATTGAAAATATCTGTGAGAACATAAGCCAGCTCATCTGTGCATTCCTTAAGAACAAGTCCAGGGATATTATCTGGGCCTGCTGCTTTCCGAATGTTAACTTTCCGCAGTGTTTTCCGGACAGAGGTGATATCAAAGCTAAGCACTTGATCGTCAGGATGGGGCACAGCTTGTTTAGGAAGTCTGTGTCGTCCTTGCATCTCGATGGAGCCACCTTATAATTCATAATGGCCTGGATTCCTTGCCACATTCGCCTGGTGTTTGTTGGGTCCTGAAAAAAGTTCTGAATTTTCTGGCAATGAGCTTGCTTTGCACCTTTTATGGCACTTTTCAAATTAGCTCTGGCTATTCTAAGTGCCAGCATATCGCCGGATTTAAAAGCCACATTTCGTGCCTTCAGCATCTTGTGGACCTCATAAGTCAGCAACAGTTTTTCATTTGCCTTCACAACAATGCTTTTCAGGACACAGACATCCTCTATGCACTTTTGGATATATGCAGACACTGTGGTGGCATACTCCTCAACATTTATATGTTGGTTATCAGTATGCTTTCTTACTTTAGGGTTCAATAAAATCTTAGCAGAATACAAGCAGCAAATATGTTAATATTCCACTGAATAGAGCCCAAAATTCTCATCTTTATTAAAACAGATTTGCCCCCAATCCCCTGCAATTGTTTCCTCCATGATTCAGGTTGGTAAATAGCTTTTCTCTGGTTGATAATACCATTGAACTTTAGCTCTCTAGGTCTGACTCAAGTGCCAGCCATTTACACATCTCCATTCCAGTTCCTCTGGAAATGACCCTAACACCATCCTGGCATCTATGCTCCCTCCTTCTATATCCCATGAGAACACTTCCTATAAGAAACTAAACAATGCTATTTTCCCAGCTACTTATCAGCAGAACTAGTTCAAAGTGTTTGGATTCCTGCATGGATAATATGAACAGTCCCAACAAAACCATGGCTGAAATAGGTTGTCACACTGCCACTGATTTGTGGTTTACAATCACCGTTCCTCAAACTTTCCTTTTAGCTGAAATCTTCAGCAGATCTCTATGCTTTTTTTCCCCTTTTTGTCTCAGGAACTGTCACTCTTTTTGAAAACGATACCTCACAACTATTTCAATCATTTACTCTCCTTTTCTCACTGTTCTCTCTCCTTCAAATAATTGCTTTAGTTTCTCTCTCTTATCAGCACTGCCTCTCTTTTCCTTTCCAGCTGCTCTTTACTGATCAACTGCCTTCCTTTTCTGTTACCAAGGTAACTTCTTTCCTTCTGATACCCTATGCTGCATATGTCTAAGTATTATATGACCAGCCAGATAGTAATATCAACCACCCCTTAAAAATGTTTAGTCAGGTCCAGGATGCCTTAAACTATATGCTAAATTGTCCAGGATCACTAGAGGCTGCTAGTTGCAATCCTATCTGATCAACTTTTCCAGCAATTTGCTGTTAGAAATTGTTCTCCTGTTCTCTGAGTGATGCCAGTAGATTCTTATGCACTTGTTACTATGAGGTGTGGAAGGGAGACTGATATGACAGCACAGTATCAAATAAGGCTTGGGCTCTTATTTTAAAGAACTCTCTTTAAAGTGAATATAACAAGATTAGAAAACTTTGAAGGGGAGGTGGTGCTTTTATTGTGCAGATATAGTCAATCAAAAGGGTGTGAGAAAAGATACGCCACGCACCCTCCCTTTGCTTTGAACAACAATCCTTTGCCTGCAGCCACTGCCGGCCCTGGTATTCATTCTGCTCACACCATTGCTGCTCCTCCCTTCGAACTCTTATTCTGTTATTCTTCTCTGCATGTCTGAATACATAAGGACAGGCAGGCAATAGAGGAGGACCAGAGCCTCAGCTAGTGTAGAATGAGGAAAGCAAGATAAAATATTCTATTCTAGAAATCATAACAAAGAGATATACAGGAAACATGGAATCCTCCCTGCTTGTGAGGCCATCTCCAATGCAGCCAGCCTGTGGGGGCCCCCTGAAGCCCAGGATCTTGTGGCTCCTACCAGGCCAGCCAATATTTAACAAGCTACTATACCACCCCATTGCCTAGGCCAGTACTTTACCTCCCACCTGCTAGGACAATAAAACATCTGCAGAGAATCCTGAGAGATTCTGGGCCTCCCACCACTGACTGGGCCTACTGTCCTGGGCCTCCTACCACTGATCAGGAGGGTGGGACCCTGTAGGTAATATGTCCAAGGGTGGCAGGCCAGCTATTCCTTTCTTTCCATCCCTTGTGCTATCTACTATGCCTGAAGAGGTGAGGGAGCATTGTTGAAGAATATGAACAGGCATGGAGATGGACCTGATCCAGCTGATGCTGTACACTGTGCTTCTGCAGGTCCTTTGGTAAGACCTTAACTGACCTTAGGGTGAGTTATAAGGTCAGATCCTCTTCTGAAGAGGTAACTGGCTAAAGGACAGGAAAGAGATGGTAGGAATAGTTGGCCACTAAGATATTAATTCTAAAAGTAGGAGGATTCTCATAATGTTGGATTTGGGATGAGGGAGGGGAATGTTCTTTTTTTTTTAATAGCTGAAATACAAGTAATTGCTACAGCAGATTTGTAGAAAGCAAAAAAGTAGCATTTCAGAAATAGAAGAGTTTCTTTCTCGGTGCCAACGGAAGTGTGTTTCTGAGTGTCACTGAAGAATTTGTTGAGATTTTGTTAAAGAAAAACGGGAGTTGGATTTTCTTTCCATTATTTTTTGCTAGGTAATATATTTAAAACTAGAGCACCTTCTGTGGGTGTTCTACAGCATTCTCCACTAGCCATGTCAACATTTAGAACTTTTTCTCACATGACTTAACATTTTAAAAAAGCCATGAAGAGTCTTCTCTTTCATAGCCCCCTTGAAATTCCTTTAAAATAAATAAACCCTTGCTTGCTTTCAAAACCCTGTGTTTTGAAAACACGGAAGTTATTAATGTACATCATAAAACATTTTCAGTTTAGAGGCTTCTTACTTTATATTATAATGTTATATTTAATTGTAATATATCTTTCAATTGTGTTTGTGCTACACGTTGTAAAGGCATAATAAATGAACTACTGCTACTGCTATACTAGAACTGCTACTTCTCCACAGTTTTAAGATTTTATTTTGCAGAAATCCATCTACAGCGTTAATCTCGAGTTGTGAACATTGACAAATGGGGCGGGAGGGGGGAGGAAGGTCTCCAAACTTGATATTACATTAGTCTTTGATTCTCAGATTCCATAAAGCAGCCATGCCTGGTGAGTTATACTTTTGAAAAGTATTTAAAGCATTGCATTCCAAGTTGCTACAGTGCAAAGTAACCCAAATAGAAGAACATTCTTCCATCAGAGGCACTGTTTCATGTAATTTCTTGACTGCATGAGTTGCAAAAGAATAATTGCTTTGTTAGACTGACAGAGCGTTCTTAAGTAGAATTGGGCTGGAAGTGAAGAGACAGATCATCCATCAATTCTGTGCTGATATTCCCAGGCAATTATGGGAAATCAGCAACATCCACGCTGGTGCAACTGAGTAATCAGATCTACGACAATGGACAGGGATGACTTGTGGGAAAAGGATTTGGCCCTTTCCTAAGCCTTTTCTAGGCACACCTGAGATATCTAAGCTGCAAAAATCCAAATCACCACTAGATGACAGCAGCAGTATACAGGAAAAATGGAAGCTTATGTGATTTACATGAATAAAGGCTTCCTGATTTTGAAATACATCAGAAACATTCATGATAGAAAAACAACAGTCTTCAAAATCTTCTATATTCCACGAATAGGGAGATTTAAAAACTTCTAGGGAAAGAATTCCAAGGTGTCGGGGCTACTGACAAATATTCTTGTTATCTTGTCCATATGCCCCATCAGATTAAGAGATACTCTTAATTTTATTTGTATTTATTTATCAATTTTATATGGTGCCCATCTTGTGCATGTTGACTCTGGGCAATGTACAATAAAACACACAATTAAAACATAGCGGCAGATTAGATTTTCCCAAGAGGGTGCTTTGCTTTTTTGCACTGCTTTAATATGATTTATTAAATTATATGATTTATTAAATTAGTCAATCTATCTTCAAATTTGTTTAAGCACTATTATAAGGCACCCCAAATCATAGTTATAGAGAAGAATAAATAGGCTAAAGAAATATATTAGTGGCACCGCATTTCCTTAATGTGTAATCAGATCCACAAATATGTTTATCATATAAAATGACAAATTATATGCTAAGATTGTAAAAAACCATACGGGGCTCGTACATGTAAGATTAGATAAAGCATACCACAATCCTAATACACTTGAACACATTTCCAAAGAAAGTTAAAATATAACAGTATCCCTTTTGCTGCTATAAAAGCATTTGGCATTCCTATCTTGACCAATTTGGGTATGTGAATTAAGAAAGCCCAACTATAGCTTCAAGAATACGCATCTTCAAAAATCTTCCTGTACCACTAACACCCAGCATCAAAGTGACAAAAAATCATGGTATGTTTTCCTGTGGTTCTGAAAAGAAGGAAATAAAATTAATAACAGTGTATGAAACTCTAGGCTAGGGTTAACACAGTTTTGAAAAAGGGAAAACCCATCTCTCCAGCAAATCCTAGAAAAAGGGGAAATCCCAGCCCTGTCTTCTTATATTATAGGCTCCTGCTCTCTTGAATGTTCACCCAAAGCAGCCTTGTCCTCTCCAGTTCCAAAAATAAAACGTTATTCACACTTCTCCAGAAGGATATTCACTCTGGTATGAATCTATAACTGACTGGATTCCTGCTATCTATAGGCTTTGAATTGGGCCTTTGGGGATCAAAATGTAGGAAATGTTTAGACCACACTGAGTCTGCTGGAATTAGAAGGCTTCCACTGCCAGTGAGAAGAGTTCAAATTTAGGACCATTCATTTTGCCCACGATTCCAAATTAGTATCAAAGTAGAGAGCAACTGCAGTTATTATAGCTCTGTCAGACCCTAACATTTAATAAAGTCAATTCCACTGCCTAGATTAGTTGAAGAGAGCATTCTGTTTCCTCTCCCATAAGTGCAGCAAAGTTGACATTTGTAGAAAGGCCACTGACAATGAAACTTTGGAAAATAATTTAAACAATAAGTTTCCTTATTTCCAATATTCACAGAAGATTGCTATACATTGGTTCCCCAAGTTGCTCCAAACCATAATACGTTTTTTAAAAAATGTCACTTGATATGTTTGTGAATCCAGACCAGGGTTCTTCAAACTTGGCCCTTTTATGACTTGTGGACTTCAACTCCCAGAATTCCTCAGCCAGCATGCCTGGTTGAGGAATTCTGGGAGTTGAAGTCCACAAGTCATAAAAGGGCCATGTTTGAAGACCTCTGATCCAGACTATTGCATGGTTTTAAAAAAAGTAAAATGAAAACATCACATGATATGTGGGACACTTATATGGCTTAATGTAAAGTTCTCAAATCCTTTTGGCATGTTTGGATACATTATTTAAAATGTAAACATTTAGAGATAAACAAATGTACTACCTTCTGGCATACTTTCAATGTTTAAAATCATAACTGGGACAATATATCATGGTAAAGCTTAACTGCTGGGTAACACTAACTTGATTTCATGTTCTGTTTTATCTGAAATGTCATCAAAAGCTTGTGATAGAATTCCTAACCAGATGTTCCTATGATTTTGATTGATACATACGAATTGTGGGCTACTGAATTCCCACTAAGATAATTGTAAGATAGAGTGAAAGACAATTGCCCTTTTATAACATTCTTTTCATGACATATTTAGCTGCTTCTTTTTGTTCAGTCCTGTTATTTTCCCACCAGTTTTAATTCCTTGTTGTTTTTGTTCTCATCAGCACACAAACCTTTACCCTATGTTGCATGCATCAAAGTCAATTATTCCTTGCCAGACATATTTTACCATAGTAGTACTGTCCCTAATTGCATGAAAGCGATCGTATCATTTCCTGTAAGTTGACACAGTAACTATTTCAAATAAAAATCCTTTCCTTGAGTTTATGTAGAAATATAAACAAGCCATCATTGAAGCATATATTTGTTTTAATGTTTCCTTTTACCAAGTGCGGGTTTTCCCTAATAATACAGGTTTTTACAACTACAACTTAATTTCAAATGAATTTAATTTAGCAATATTTCATTTACTGTTAATTGTAGGAAAATACTTATATCTAGTTCCGGTTTGCAAAATTAAAGGTTTATTTATAATAGGTAACACATGCATTATATATTTGTTAATGTATAATATTTTGTTTCTTCCACCACCTTTATAAATTATCAGTATTTGTTGCTAAATAAAAAAAAACAAAGAAGCTGAGCTGGCTTTAAAAAATATCATAAATCCATAACTGTTCAATTGTTCATTAGGATGATTCAAATCTTATCAAATCAAATATTAGGATTATTCAAAACACACCTCCCCTCACAAAAAGGATACCCCAAAAGTATGCAAGAAATATTCATCAGGCAAGTTGAATAAGGAATACAGTGCAGTCACCGGACATACCTAATTTTTTCTATGGAAAAAAAGAAGTAACAGAAATCTCCCCTCCATTATGGACACATGAGCATGATTGAGGAGCTGAAGATGCAACTGGTTCAAGATCCACTATGGACCCAAATTCTATGAACAAATCAGATTTGTCTTTCTAGTAGTCTGTGAGGGAGTGATCTATGAGGTCCAACTAAATACTAGTAGATAATGCCATTAATAATTGTGTGATCTAAGGGTAGTCACAAGCATCCATTGGGTAGGAATGGGAGGTAGGGAACAAAAGGGGATAAATGAAAAATTATGCACTGTGATACAATTCTTGCCTTTTTGGTACTTGTGTTCACAACATGGTCAATGTTGTCTATGCAGAAAAGTTATCTACTAGCTAGATTGGATATAGCCTAGATTGGTAGTTCTCTTATTAAGAAGAGTGGCATACAAATAAATGAACAAATAGTAGCCTGGAACTGAGGAATAGAATCTTTTCAGAAATGCTACTTTTACAGGAAATATCTATGTTGATGTTCTTTTTTTTAACCAAGCCTTAAAATATTGAAAAAGGAAAAAAAATCCCTTACCCCTGTCTTCTGCAAGTTTGCCCTTTTCAAATGTCTATATATTACAATTTCCAGAATCTCCAGCCAGCATTTTCTAATTTCAGCCTATCACTAGTTAAATTTATCACGAGTTAAATTTATCATGATTGAGTTAAGATAATTTTTTTCCCAAGTCAAGTTCTAGGGACATATCCAATAGTTTTCTTGGTAACAGTACAAAGATGCTTGCAGTTACCTTTTCCCAGATTACCTTTACCATTTTTGTTTTACTTCTCAGGGTAGTCTACAACTTTGTAATTTCCAGGTAGTCACCGTCCAGATAGTAACCAGGTCCAATTAAGTTTAGCTTTTTCAACACTAGCCAAGGTTAATTTTGTGCTTCCATCTGCTGAAACAAGGTTACTTTACAATGAGTATTTACAGGACTTTTAACTTGTCGCTTCAGTTTTACTTACTTTTTTAAAATCTTTCCTCTTTCTCACATACATTTTACTAAAGTTACTTTCTTTCTAATGAACCAAATTTGCCTTGGTTTGATTGGTAAACTCTGATGGTAGCAACAGATCAATACAATATAAAATTTTGTTCTGGTGCTATGGTACAGTGACTTGGGAACTGATGAACACGTCCCTTCTTTCACCTGTTAAATAAGTATAGGAAAAACCAAAGTGGGCATTGATCCTTTAATTTGACTGCATGCTGTGGAAGAAGATGCAAGAAAGAGGAAATAGATGACATTTTTCAGGGAATTTGCTGTAAAGTTTATTTCTATGTCCATTAAGAAACTGAAGGAAAGGTAACATTCATTGACCTGGAGCAATATTGGATTCATGGAAATTAAAAAAAAAACAATTGGAGATAAAAAATGCTGATTTACCTCCAAGGTAGGAAGAAATTAGTTTTATCTTTCAGTGGCTATAAAGCTATTAATTCATGCTTTGTATACAGTAGATGCCAATTGTAACTAGAGTTTTATGTGTATCTATAAGGTTTTTTTCTTCTTCTGAAGAATCAAATATTGCAGTAAAGAGTGGAGGAAGGAACATCAACATATGCTTATGACACAACTGCCCTTTCAGGAATCAAAATAAAAGACATCTGATCAAAAGGATTAAAGAAAAAAGTGAGAAATTTGGCCTCATCTTGGACATCAAAAATACAAGCTCATGACCACTGGGAGGAATGGAAATGTCAGAATAACAATTGACCATAAAGAGATCTCATGTTTGCAATAATTCATTTTCCTAAGATTGCACATTGATCACAGCAGTGTATATAGTGTTGAATTGCAGTATGTTATACAGCAATGATGAGTATGAATTAAGTATGGAAAAGCAATCTAATCAGGTTGAGAACTAAACTATCATGTTTCTCATAGCTACCTTGGAGAAACCAAGCAGCCTTTACACAAAAGGATTGCCCAGCACAGGAGAAATAGCACCACAGGACTACAATCAACAGTAGGTTCTCAAATCAGACACAGCTGAATATATAGTATAATGATAATAATGTAGTTATGTATTTATTTGAGGTATTCTGTAGTACCTCATTCTACCGGACTCTGAGTGAAACATGCGCATGATCTATCTACCATATTAAGTATTTCAAAAACCAAATTCAAAATATCCATCAAAGCTTTTTACTGCATTCTTTATTAATGTGATGAATATATTATTTTCTAGCTTCCTCTGGTGTCAAACCTTCAAGGACCGATTATCATGTTTCTTCTTAACAGAAACACAAACTGTCATCATTTCCCATGGTAAGAATCCTTCTAATTAATTGAAAACTTTAATTCCAAATCCATCTGCACCCTTAATCCATTGTAAACTTTCCCAAAGCCATACTCTAAGCACCTTTTTGCTGCTTAATCCAAAAAATAATATTTTTCTAAAACTTTTAAAATCCTATTTAAGACTTCTTTCTCCAAGAAGAAAGAAATTTACCCAGTGAATGCAATGATGCCTTGACAATCTGAAGGGCCTTAATGTTTCTAGAACAATAAAAAAAATCCTATTTGTATAGACATGTACAATGAGAGAGTTTGGACTAGGCTGACAGGATTCTGTCATCCTGATTTTTTTAACCCCACCTCATGAACACCACAGAGGAGAACTATACAACTAAGCATCTTTAATGTTTAATACTTTCAATATATTTAAGGGCCTCTACTATTTTATGCTATTTTATTCCTTGTACTGTTTAACACTGTATATTAGTTTTATGATCCTATTTAGAGGCAATCAATTGAAAATTGTTTTCGGTATGATTAAGCTTAGATCCAGCCCATTACTTATTTTATACCTGATCTTTTAATTCAAGTGAGGGATATGAATGATTTGGTCATTCTGAGAATGGTATATAAATTTTCTCACTTTTGTTGCCTTGACTAGAAATCTTTTATTGAAATTATTTCTTTATCTAACTGAGAACACTATAAAGAAAAATTATTGAACAGAAAATGATATCAGCCACTTCACTAAAGCATACTCTGAAATGCTCTTATAGACAGTTATTTGTATATTGATTGTCTTGTTGCCTTTGACTGCACAGGGAAAAACTGGTCAATTTATATAACCTTAGGACATATTTCTGCATGACATTAAAATATATCTATATTAATGAAAACGGATATAAAAATGTCACATTAGTATTTTAATAGGAAGTAAAAATAAGGCAGACTTTTTTTTTAAAAAAATGTCAGGCCATTTAAAGAAATCTAACATTTTAAACATGTAACATAGGACAACAACTTTTTATATGATAATTTTTCATAGGATGAGTTTTATTAAACCATCTAAAGCAGGGGTCCCCAACCTGTGGGCTGTGGCCAACTATTGGGCCACAGCCTATTGGCCACTGGGCCATGTGAGTGGCTGGCCGGTGCATATGTGTGTGCATGAGTGCACAGCCCCACTTGTGCAAGCGTCGCTGCAAGTGCCATGGGTGTTCGCAGCTCCATTAGTGTGAGTGCAGGCGTTGTGGCCCCACTCATGTGAGCATCACGGGCGTTCGTGGCCCCACTCGCAAGAATGTCATGGGTGTTCACGGCCCCACTCACGCAAGCATCGCAGGTGTTTGCAGCCTCACTTGTGCGAGGAACAGGTGTTCATTCACATGCATGCGTGCACGCATTCGTTCACCCCTCACAAGCCACCCCTTCTTTTCCCCCTCTCCCTGCTCTGGGCCACCAACCCTGAAAGGTTGGGGAATTCTGATCTAAAGGATCGTTTTGCATTCAAAACAACCAATATTTTCCTGAGCTCAGTATGAAATCCTATGAAATTGTTACTCCTACTATTTGCTTTTGTATTTTTGTATTTTATTCTATAATGTAATAAAATGTTATAAATCTGAGATAATTCAAGATATTTTTAAAAATGTGATTGCTTTGGTAGAACTAAAATTTACTAATGAATTCAAAACTATAATATAAATAATACACAATATTATTGTAAAATACCACAAAATATATGTCATTTCTCCCTGGCAAGACTGGTACTCCCTTTGTGAAACCAGATACTCTTAGAAATATGAGCTGATTCCCCATTATTAATATTTAGAATTCAGTTAAAAGTAACTATGGAAGAAGCCATTGAGGTAAATGGGATGTGTCAGTTACATACCTTGGAGGTGAATGATACAGTGGTGGGATTCAGCCGGTTCACATCACTTCGGCAGAACCGGTAATTTTTTGTTGCCCAGGCCCAGAATGGACTTCCGGAAGTGGCATCCACACAGAGAACCGGTTGTTCACATATTTGAATCCCACCACTGGTATGATACTATTATTTATCGTGGTTTTATGAATTAACAGGAACAAACATGATGATTTTATAGATTAGATTGCTATTCATTCTGGTATATCCTATGTTTTATTATCCTTTTAAGGTGCTTAGATTCATTGCACTGAAGTAACATTAAAAACACCATAAAATTGAGGATTATTTAAAAATAATGCCAATATTGATAACTGAAGTAAAGATAGCTTTTTTCCCAAAGATTAAAAAGTTATTTAATATGATTGTTCTGTCCCCAGAGGATTTGCTGCTCTGGCAGGTTAGTTTCTTTCTGTTTAGCTAGCTTATAGGTAAAGTTTAGCAATCCTGACCTTACTGGCCAAAATGTTCCTCTTTCTTGTCTCATCGCTTCCTGTTACAAGCATTGAGAAGCCACTCATAGTTTTTCAGCTGCAATCTCTACCCATCTGGGGGTATCTCAGGCGAGCAGCATATCCCTACACATCTTTAGGCCCTGGGAGGTATGGGGCAGTTATATATTTGGCCTAGTTAGTAAGTAGGCCAGGTTATAGCTAGGAGCACATGGTCTCTTTTATGGAGCATGGCTGCTAGTTGTTATTCATCTTGTAATCATACACTATTGTTTATTTTTTACAGTTTTACCAGATCTTGCAGTGTTGAATAAAGATGGTGAAATACTGTCTCTATTGAATGGCAAAAAAAGTTTAATAATAATAATAATAATAATAATAATAATAATAATAATAATAATAATAATAATAATAATAATAATAATAATAATAATAATAATAATAATAATAATAATAATAATAATAATAAACAAAACAACAACAACAACAGTAGTAGTAGTAGTAGTAGTAGTAGTAGTAGTAGTAGTAGAGTTGGAAAGGACCTTTGAGGTCTTCTAGTCCAACCACCTGCTCAGGCAGGATACTCTATACCATTTCAGACAAATGGTTGTCCAGTCTCTTCTTAAAAACTTCCAGTGTTTGAGCATTCACAACTTCTGGAGGCAGGTTGTTCCACTGGTTAATTGTTCTAACTGTCAGGAAGTTTCTCCTTAGTTCTAGGTTGCTTCTCTCCTTGATTAGTTTCCATCCGTTGCTTCTTGTCCTGCCTTCAGGCTAATCCAGGTTAATTGCCTGGATAGCTTTCCATAGAGCCCCAGGGTTATGGATTAGCGAGTCTAAGACAATGGTCAAGGAGAAATGGAAAAAAATGGATCAAAATAATGAAAAATAAATAAATGCTGTTGATTTATTTATTAAATTTATATGCTGCCCATCTCACTGTCTGAGAAGAGCCTGGCAGCTTTACACTAGAGTAAAAAAATAAGAGATATACAAATGATTATAAATAAAAAAGCAGATTAAAATTGCAAAAGAGTAAACACAGACTAAAAGACCACATGCAGAGTAGCAGTTGGCCTTCTCTATCACAGCACCAAGCACCTCCAATCTACTGCTTCCTCATCGGAGCCCCACACCAATCAGCAGAGCCAGGTTTTAGAGACTTTCCCGAAAGCCAAAAGGGTGGGGCAAATCTTACCTCCGGCAGCAAGATTTTCCAAATGGCACGGGTCATGGCAGAAAAGGCTCTTCCCCTAGATCAGAGGTGTCCAATCTTGGCAATTTAAGACTTGTGGACTTCAACTCCCTTAATGCTGGCTGGGGAATTCTGGGAGTTGAAATCTGCAAGTCTTAAAGTTACCAAGGTTGGACACCCCTACCCTAGACTGCTCCTTCTTTGTAAAACTTCATTCTAGTTTTGGTGGACTTTCTGAAATTATTCTACACTCCATTAATTATTGAAATCAATCTGGGCAGATCTTAGTAAGTGGGTGAGAAAAGACTGGGCAGATTTCATTAAGAATTGAATCCACAAGCTGCCAGTTGCCAAGACTTTTTGACATACTTAAATGGAGAGCAAGCTTTGGCACAGCAAATAGCCATTTGGAAGAAATTCACTGAGTTTGCAACATACCAGTTTCATTTTCTAAAGTTCTATATTAGCCTGAATGTAATTACACTGTGATATACAGTACCCATATTTAAGGTTTTTATGATTATAAGTTGCCATTTTAAAGATGATTAAGCAGATAAATAGTTTCTTTATAAATGCATTGTAACAGGGAAAGGTGCTTCACAGAAGTGAATATAAAAGAAATGTGGACTAAAAAAGTCTATATTACAAGAAAGATGCACAAAAATTCTGAGAAAAACATTCATATAGATTTTTTTTTAAATTATACAGACAGAGCTAGAAATAAATTAGAAAACACTTAAGACTGGGAAAATGGGTAAATTGAGCAAAACTGAACTTGGCAGGTTCATTGATCCATAGCAGCAAAGATAAAATTATACCATAAACGGTGAAGTTGTTGACTCTTCTGGAGACTTCACTAACAATGAACATTTGCATAAGGTTTAAATGTTGAGCTTGCAAAAGGAATTATTTTTTAATAAAGGTAGATAGAGTTGTCCAAATGTTCCTGACAGAGATACATAGCTTGATATGTATTCCAATATGCATTCAGGCACCAAGAATAACAGTCTATTATACAAAACACATTCGTGACTCAATAAATTTGTCAGTCACTACAAAATAATTTCCATTCAAATGGAATACACAACTAAGACCAGGCTGTGGGAGATGGTGATGTAAACCGGAATAGTCTTTCTGTGCTCACTTCAAAAATGGTTCTAAATCTACCCTTTAAAGCAATAAATGTCTTAATCAGGTCTATTGGGTCTTCAAATATATCTACTCAAATCTTACGGTATCCTTCAAAATTTATGTTTATATGTCCACACCAAGCAATATGAGTTTGGAAAAAAAGTCTTTACAGTAATGATACAGTAATGATGCTTTCCCCAAAAAGACTTGTTTCATTAGAGTCATTGCTGGACACATCATCGTACATTCAATTTTAGACCCATTTTAGGTGATAGGATGCAAAGTGGGAACAGGGGAATTATAGTCATGTTCTCTTTGGAATTTACCAGCAGATTGCAGACTTGTTGGAAAGATAATAACTTTTTAAAGAGAATTAAATTTAGAAACTCTGTTTCTAACTCTGTTAGTGCCCAATTTTCTGTCTCTGATTCTGGTGCAATGGGCATTGGGGGAAAGCATTCTCTTTATTTTAATTTGCATTTTATTTAATTGCCCTCAACATAGTGCACACATACAGTGGAGAATTACTCATGCACAATTCTGTAATGTAAGGGTATGTGTATGTGAGAGGGAGGGAGGGAGGGAGGGAGAAACAAAAACCCATCTAATATATCCTTCTCAAAATGCTTTCTTCTGAGAAATTTGAATCTGGCTGTACTAGACTATTTACTGTGTTCAAAAGCAGTAGTTCTCACTGATCACCACTGAGTTCAAAGAAAACTGTATTTATTTCCATGGGACATTTTAAAAAAGAATGTTTTTGCACTTTTCTGCCCTATTCCAAACTGAAAATCTGAAGCCCTGAAAAAAAAAAAGTCCTTCCAATCCAAAATGTTTCCTGTATTAAAGATAAAGGTTTCCCTTGTCCAATTGTGTCCAACTCTAGGGGCTGGAGTTTATCTAGTCACATTTGAATGCTTTTGAACTACTAGGAACTGGGGCAAATAATAGTTCACCCTGTTGTGCAGCTCTCAGGTTTTTGTTTTATGGAAATTCAATTTTACTTGTGCAGTGGGCCTCTTCTTCACAAAAACAGACAAGAAAATAAAGAACTTCTATCAAACACTTATAATTATTTTTTGCTTAAAGTAACTTAAAGCTATATGCTCCCATTCTTATTGTTCCATACAGATAGCAATTTTATGGTGACAGACTCATCTATGAAGAAAATAATGAATCCTGAAACAGTTACAATGAAGAGTTTCTAAGATGTGTTCCTAACTACCATTCCTTGAGCATTACTTCTGTTCTGCACAATAATGGATATTGGGTAAGAGTGGCAATTTATTATTTTAGCACAGAAGGGTAATGCCAATTGTGTATTCCTGAAGAAGGAAAACTGATACTATTAACAGCAACTAATATGGTTATGGTAAGACTATGGAAAATAAAATACAAAAGTGGTGGTTTACTCTAAACTTATTATTTTACATTATTATGTAATATATTAATTCTGCCACCGGAAGAGTGATCATACAAACCCTTAATCAAAATATGGAAGCATTGGAAGAATGAAGGTTCTGGGCACATCACTCCTAGATGTACTCTTTTTGTGGTCATACATCAGACTTAGGGAAAATGTTGCTTTGGTTAGACGTAATTGTGCAAGATCAAATCTGGGTCGGTCACCGGGTCCAGAGATTTACTCTTCTGAGCTTATGGACTCATACTGGAGCCCATTTTCAGGGAATTTCTTTCTACTGGAATATGTGATTTGGGCTGTTCTGTGAGTCGTGTTTATGTGGTGCCTTCCTATTGGCTGATTGGTGTGCTGATGGCTGGCGATTGGCTGTCATTTCCTTGTGGAAATTGATGATCCTTGTTGATCATCAACCATCAACACACCAATCAGCCAATAGGAAGGCACCACATAAACACGACTCACAGAACAGCCCAAAGCACATATTCCAGTAGAGAGAAATTCCATGAAAATGGGCTCCAGCATGAGTCCGAAAGCTCGGAAGAGTAAATCTCTGGTCCCGGTGACTGAACCAAATTCGATCTCGCATCATTATCCTGGGACACATATATTTGCCTTCATTCATGAGATGTAATTGTATTTATGTAGTGTTCCTTAACTTGGATAAAGGAATTCCATTACATGTTTCTATAATTCAACCTTATACATCCCTTGAATACATCAAATAATTTTATAAATAGGCTTAGTGGTCAAATGATTCAAGATCTTAGTGACAGGAAGGTAGTTATTCCAGGGCTACCCAATATTTAGCAAATGTTTCCATATTTCATTTTGCCTTCAATTTCTAGACCACTACACTCTGGCAGCTGCTATGAATTCATGGCAGAATAAAAATGCAAGGTTAAAAGAGCTGGTAAAATATAAAAATCACATTGAATGGCTCTAATAAATTACTTGATATGAGATATCAAAATGAATTCAATTGTATTTTTCATTCTTTTTTCTGCATAGCTTGTTATGTGTATTTATCTGGAATTATAAAGGTGAAAATAAAGAGTTGGGCTCCCTCAAGCATAAATCAGTTCACCTAGGGGCAGATTGATTTATTCCAGACATGTCAAACTCGCGACGTCAAGTGATGTCGCACAACGTATCGGGACTGTTTTGCCATTGCTGGCAATGGGGTGGGTGCGGCTTCCGTGTGACGCATCTGGCCCACGGGCCGGCAGTTTGAAACCCCTGGTTTATTCAAAACAATAAGCCTCACATATACCACAATTATATTGTTTAAGATAGCCTATGTTCTGGCTTTTGCCATGTATAGTTTTTTTAAAAGCAAAAGAAAAATACCTCACCTAACTCAGCTTTTAGCAAGCTTTAAAGCAGACATGTCAAACTCGCGATGTCATGTGACGTCACGCAACGTATCGGGAATGTTTTGCCATTGCCGGCAATGGGGTAGGCATGGCTTCCACGTGATGCGTCAGGCCAGTGGGCCGGCAGTTTGACACCCCTGCCTTAAAGGTTCCACAGATCCAAAGCTGAAAACACTTATCTACATGATCTTGTTTTCTACATTTGTAAATTTCAGAGTGTGTTTTTAGGTTTGAAAGCCAAAAAATCCAATGTTACAATGGGATGGCAAGGATTCCATAGCCATTTAAGGAAAGGGAGCCCACACAGTTTACAAATATGTAGTCAGTTTGTCCTATTCATTCATATTCACCCAGTGTCTGCAGCACTTCAGATACCGTTCCTGTAGTATGTGCTGAGCTGTGCATTTCAGCTAAGGAAAAATAAAATAGAAAAGTTCCTTAAATACAGATGATTCTAGTATTAGCTAACTGGCATGTTTTCTACATTTGAAAGATGTTTTCTTCCTTTTTTTCCCCCAGCTTCACTAGAAGATCCGCTATAGGTTCAGCTGGAGAAATTTCTCTTCATTTAATTCCTAGCTGTCACTGAGGCCTATCTTTCTCAGGCTTTGCAGCATTCTTCTCAGAAAATGGCATTCACAGAATAATTTATATGTCCAGCACAATAATTATAGGCTTCCGACATCCACCTCTATGAAATTTACTTTTAAAAAAGACATCCGTGGACTAATTATTATCCCAAAAGAAAAAAAAAGGAATTATTTCATTCAGTGTATAGTTAACTTGCAGAATTTATTGTTATATGATGTGATGATGGCTAGTAGTTTAGATGATGCTTAAAATCTCTTAGATAAAACTTCACCGGGGGAGCCAAAGGATTATCATTGTAGCAGAACTTTCAGTGATTCAAAGCTCCGTGGTAACCAAACAGGTTGTTGAACATCAAAATTATTGTGTGAACATATCAAAATCTTCTAAAATTTAGTAGCCGCATGAGGATTCCCATCAGTCAGTTATTTTATCAAACTCCTAGATTTTAGTTTTTAAATTATTTATTTTTAGAGATCATATGTCTGGTTCCTTAATGAAGCCCAGAGCAAATAAGATTGCAAGACTGCAGAAGGAACCTATAAATTTAGGGATGTACACTACATGGATAAATATTTAATATGGCGTATCATCAACGGAAGTTGCTTGTCTCTGTGCATTGTAATCTGTACCATCACATGCTCACCAACTTCATTTTGTAAATATATATTCTTGGATGAGTAGTACAGTATAAATCATTTATCTGGTTAAAGCTGGTTGCCATAATGATAAGTAAATAGCAATTACCAAAACAATGAACAAGTATAGAGACACACCCCGCCCCCCGCTTCACAAAATTGGCAGGCTTCCAGCCTCCTTCATTATAAGAGTACAAAGAGAATTTTGCTGCCATAAATTGTTTACATATTGATGCCTCACTTGAATGTAAAGTACTTGCTGCCATTCATGTGTTATAACTTTCCTTCTAATATAGTACACTCTCTTTTTTTGACCCTGTAGTCCCTATTCAGGATAGAGTCTGGGTGATTGGATGGAGCTGAGGATTTACTTGCTGGATGCCCTTCCTGATGCCTAGGCAGAGTCTGCAGCAGATATTTTTTTGTTTGCTCCCTAGGGGAGAAACATCTGCCACTACCCAGGACTGAACTCTCAACTTTCCAAGTGAGAGATGAGCATCTTCACCACATTTCTCTTAACTTTCCTTCTAATAAATATTAGAAATCAAAATTTGTTAGAAACTTATTTTTTATCTTAACTATTTCCTATTCAGGCAGCTAGAAGGCTTGTCTGACAGTGATTGATTAATCTTAGGAGAAGTTTAAAATAGAGATTATAAGACTTCAGTTAAGGATATGTTGTATTTGACTCTGTTTCCTGAAATTAGATGAATATTTCTCTTTGAAATAATATATTCATTGTTATTTCACTAATTTGTATCCACACATATAATTCAGCATATATAGATTTTTATGAGGATCTTTGTTACCTTTCTCTTTGATGGTTTTTTAAGTATCTCTCCTGCTCAGAGGAAAACTCCTATAGAATTATAGAATTGGAAGGGACCTTAGAGATCTTCTAATTCAACTCCTGGCTTTGCAGCATTTTGCAGATTTGGGTTTCTGGAGAAAGTAATGACAGACTAAAGATTGCCTTCAGTCCTGATTGAAATGAAAGAAAGCTTAAGAATTTAACAAAATTGGAAATAAATAGCAAAAAGCTAAATAAGTTGTAAATAAGGGGTCTAGATCTCACCCAGAAATCACGACATGGTTTTGGCACCATACTTCTGTTGATATATCCTGGAATTGGCATTGGCTGTTTTGACAGCTGTCGCACATTGCTGCTTTATACTTAATCTGCGATCTATCAAGACCCCCAACTTTCTCATAAGTACTACTGCTAAAGCAGATACCTTCTATCTTGTATCTGTACATCTGTTTTTTTTCCTGCCTAAATGTATTTTTTCTCATTGAACAACATTTTGTTGGATGGGACCCAATATTCATATCTATCAAAATCACTTTGCATTTTGAGCTTGTTTTATGGGTGTTACAATCTCATCCACCCATCCTGGCTTTTTGACATCTGCAAATTTTATGAACATCCCTTCTATTCTCCCATGTAAGTCATTTATGAGGATGTTGAACAGTACCAAACCCTGAGGTACACTACTACATACTACCTCCATTGGAAATAGAACCCTTAAGAACCATCCATTGGCTTTGGATATGTCCTCATCTATTGATAAATTGCATTTCCACAACAGACAAAAGAAATTAAGTTATTGAAAGAGAAGAAAGTTTTGCAGCGGGACATGTGTGGTTGGCTTCCTTGCAGCTTCATAGCTAAATGGCAGCTATTCACATCTTTGTCATCACTCCCTGCAGGGTGTTTCCCTTTTATCCCACTTTGAAGTTGTTATATAAATGTATCAGTTCACTCTCACTTTCAAAAACTTTTTTAAAAGAACTGCACCAAGCAAACCCTGTCTAGAAGTGCAGGAAATGTACAAAACCACTTTTACCCAGGCACAGGGACATCCGCAAAGGAGAGAGTGTCAAAAAACTAAATATGGTAGCTGTAACTATGCACATCAAGCCCCCTTTTATGTGCAAAACAAACAAAAAGGGATACAGCTTTAGACATCTCGATAGGGCCACCATTTTGACATTTTTGCTCCCCCTCTGACTGAATGCCCACTATCCAGAGATTGGTCCTAGTGGAGATCTCCTGGATTTATCCAAATGACAGGGCTTCAAAATCAACCCTATACTATAAGAATGCTATTTCTGAATGGTCTGAAAAGCTGAATCAAAAGCACTGAATAAAGAAAAGCTCCTTTTCAGAGAGAGGAAAAAAAGACCATGTAGGTAATCTTTCAAGTTTTCTATCAGTCTAAAATCCTGGGAAAGAACTCTTACGTAAAGCACAAAACTTCAGAAAGGTGATGCAAACCCTCTAAGCCAGACATGTCAAACACAAGGCTTGGGGGCCAGATGCGGCCCGCGAAGTGGTTTCATGTGGCCCGCGAAGCCATCCTGGAAACAGTGAGGGAACGGCCCCCGCTGCCTTGGCCCTGGACCAGGCCAGCCAGGAGCCAATGTACAATTTTGTGGTGGCCATCTATGCTGAAACGCATTCAGTCTTAGCGCCACAAGGCCGTCTGGAAACAGCGAGGAACAAGCCTCTGCCACATTGGCCCCGCCCCCTGGGTGCATGCTGGGGAAGTGTCACCCTTTGTGAGGAATCAAGAAATGCACTATCGCTTGGAAGTGGCCAGCAAATGTGAAGCCACCAATCCAGATATGTGAAGTAGGTGAGGGCCATGTGCTGGCCACTTCCAGGCGATGGTGCATTTCTTCATTCCTCACGAAGGGTGACACCTCCCCAGCTGCGTTTCTTGCCTGTTTTTCTCCCTCCCTCATCTCAAATATTTTCCCACCACTCTGTACTTAGGAAGGAAGGAAGGAAAGAAGAAAAGAAAGAGAGGGAGGGTCTGAGGGAAGTCCTGCCTTAATCCTGCCCTGCTGCCCTTTCACCATCCCCTTGCCCCCTCCTCCTGGCCTATCCTGAGGGTCTCCCATCCTATTGCTAAGGAAGCTTTGGATACAAAGCCGGGTCTCCTCCCATGGAGAGGGAATGGGCTTCCCTCTGACTTTGCCCTCATACCCATCATGAGCAACCTGGCTAAGGAGAGCAAGCACAGCAGCAGCAGCCTTGAGGAGGAGGTAAGTGCAGATGGGCGCCCCCTTGGGGAAGTGGGGCTGGGCTTGGTGCCACAGGTGCTCGAGAGCCGGGCAGCCCACGTGACCATCCAGCCCCCCCTCATGGCCTGAGAGGAACAGTGAGGCTCCTCCAGTGGACCATGCCTTGGCACTTGCCCTGGTGCCACCCCCTTCTGCCAGAGATCCTCATATCTGTCCCACTCCTGCCCAGGCCCCCACAGGCACCCTTGACGCGAATGATGTAGAGCTGGCCATGCCCACCCAGTAGACCACACCCACTCCATCCACGCCCACCCAGTAGGCCACCCCCACTCTGGCCACACCCACCCGACCCCCTGAGGGCAACCACAATGCTGATGCGGCCCTCAATGAAATTGAGTTTGACACCCCTGCTCTAAGCATTATCAGTAATGATCCTGCAGATGTTGTTGAACTATAATTCACAACAACCCTAGATACTATGGCCAATAAAGTTAGGTTAGGCTCTGGTTAGGATTACCAGATATCTAAAGAGATAAAGGAAGAGATAGACAATTGGAAAGGGGGACAAATTGGGAGAAAGGAGAATATGCTACTCTATTTAACTTTTTTAGTATCTATAAAAACTATTAAAATGAAAAACTGCAGCAAGTGTACTTAGGCCTCTTTTCTAGCATTCAAAAGACTGTTTTATTCAACTACTTCCCAACAAGTCTTTGCTTTCAAGGTTGTGATAGTAATAATATGGAATCGATGACACGTTTTACAAATTTCACTGTGGTTTGATGAGTCGTGTAATCTACAGACTGCAGTGAAGGTAGATTTGAAGGGGATGGATTGAAACTGATGGCCGGAATTAGGAAATAAATTAATTAACATATGTTTGGGCTGTTGACAGACAAGGAGAAGAAGGAAACAGACAATATACAAGGCCACAATACATGAAAGTTTGACTACTATTGTGAAAGCAGTCCATTTTTTAAAAAAAACAAAAAAACAGAAAACCAAGAACTCAAAAGGTGAACAATACTTAATTTTAAAGCTATGTCTGCTGGACAAAGGCCATAAGGATAAAAAGGAGTATCTGTCCTCCTTTTGTTGCATATCTGGTGAATATCCTGCAGAAGTTTCTGAACTAAAACTCCCAGATTCCCTCCTTATTAGTCACAGTAGTTGTGGCTGTAGTGAATCGGTGCTACCATCTGAAGACCATAAGTTTATCTAGAGCTTATCTAGAGCTCTGATTGAAATATTACATATAACCGTATGGACACCACTGAAGCACTGAGCACTGATGATCTTCCAATTTGTCATAGATTAATAGCTTTGAAAATTATCACCACCGTATTTTGGTTGAGATGTATGAATATTATCCATGATTTTACCTTGGTAAGAAAGGTGCTATTTCCATCTATTTACTACCCTCACTGATGCATACTGTTGATTTTTTTTTCTCCCTTTTTGGTTTCCTATTAGATATTTATCTTGCTTCAAAGCCTTCCGATATTGGTTTTATTTCTTTCCTGAAAGAATAGCGAAAATAAATTGTCTTTCAAAGCACATTGTGTGCCAACAAAATTAATAAAACATGTAGAGGTTGCTTGTTTATTTTAAAAATAAGAATTATCTCTTTATTTCTGTCAGGAAATTCGGAATGATTGACAGCACAATTCATTGCAATAAAACTTCTTTATCCTTTCTTTTTATGAAGCAAAGGCGGGCATTTGCAAATAGAACAGAAAAAAAATCTGTGCTAAAAAGATTGTGGTAAGGAACTACATACCATGGGAGTTTGGTGCAGAAATCCTTCTTCACTGAAGTCTTAATTTTCTGCTACTCAAATTTCAGATTTCCATGGCTGCCTTTTCTTTCCACCCAGTTTCCCATTTTCTCAAGGGAAAGAAGAATTTGTAAAAGTATAAGTTTCTCTTTCTTGTATGTTTTAAGTATCCCTTGAAATTCTTCTACACCAGTCTTGGGAGAAGTTTGCCTGCATCTGTATAAAATGTCCTAGTAAAATATGCATAGCTCCTTTTTTTAGATATTAAAAGGAAAACCATTTGGTTCTTTATTTCCTGCAAGGAAAAAAAATTCCCCCCCTCTCATTTTTTTAAACACAAATTCAACATGAAGCAGCAGTGTAATGCAACTGCTAAAAAGGTGAATACAATCTGGAAGTACATTAACAGGAACAGAGTCCAGATTGCAAGAAGTAATTGCTCTGTTCTACCCTGCCCTGGTCAGAACCCATCTTCAATATTGAAAGAGAGTTCTGGACTGACTCCAAACTGAATCCAGTTCTGGACACCACAGTAAAAAACCAGTGCTGACAAATTGGAATGTGTTCAAAGGAATGCTAGCAAGATAGTGAGGAGCCTAGAAGCCAATCAATTATAAAGTATTTGGGCATACAAAAAAGACAACTAAGAGGTGATAGAATAGTATTCTTCTATTGACTCATCCTCTATGTCCATGGAGTTCAGGACATGAGTTACAGCTCAAGGAAGGAGGCATGAAGTCAGGATAAACGTCCAGACTGCACATGTTTTCTGGCATGGAATAGGCTGCCACATTAAGAGGCAAATTCTCCTTCACTGGAAGTCTTCGAACAGAGGCTGGATGATCGTCAATCAAAGAAGATCTACTTCACTGAACAGGGATTTTGATTAAATAATCTTTTTGCGTGTGTGTGAATGATTCAGGGACCACCTGTCTTCAAATGCCTCTGGGTGGTTTATCCTTTTAAAAAGTGACCTTCAAGGTTCTTTTCAATGCTATGATTCTTTTCTTTGTCAAAACACTTATTTCTTCTAAACCCAAAACTAGTGTCAGCCAGGTCCATCCACCACAGAGAGATCTTAATTTTTTGTGTTCTTTACTGCACGGTTCCAGAAAATGGGAATAAATGCTGGGTGAGGTGGTGGTGGTGGTGGTTGTTTTTCTGCTATTTCTGTATTTTTTTTAAAAAAAAGATCCTGGAGGAAAACAGGAGTAAGGGAAGAGTTTAGTTTCCAAGGAAGTATCTATCTATCTATCTATCTATCTATCTATCTATCTATCTATCTATCTATCTATCTATCTATCTATCTATCTATCTATCTATCTATCTATCTATCTATCTATCTATCTATCTATCTATCTATCTATCTATCTATCTATCTATCTATCTATCTATCTACCTACCTACCTACCTACCTACCTACCTACCTACCTATCCATCTCAAATTTAGATACCACCCATCTCATTCTCAGAGTATCTAAACTAATTATGATTGTCTAATGTTTAGAATGTCTAAACAAAACTAACTAACTAAATTAATGTCTAAAGAATGTTTCCCTACATCTATATTGGGAATCACCTTTCCTTGAAAGTATTATTTCTAAAAGACAATGCAAAATTAAGCATTTTCTTTCTTACTTTGAAACAATATGATAAAACAAAGGAGGTGTCGGTAGATCTATTATATTTGTATATCAATCACAGTCGATACAAGACAAGTACCTCATTATGTATGCTTAAAACTCAAAGTGAAGCATAGATGCACAGATACAGATACACACACTCTGGAAACAGACCTTCAATACAAGCACGTCCATTACTTCTGTGTCAACTACTTGTAAAACAAATATTATTAGTAGATATTATTAACTGCCTCAAGAAGGGATGTACTTTTGTCGGAGCTGGTACATCATTAAGATTATCTGAACCAATCTGGAAAAGTAAAAGTGAAAAAATGTCCTTGGGCACTAGTGTTAGAAATGTTTAATTTATTTACTGACCTGTCTTAGATCTTTTGTTAACCCTCATCCCAAAGATTGTAGGACATCTTCATACAGTTTAGCAACACAATTTTAGGCATATGTGTGCAATCTGTCTGAATTTAATAAAACTTTTCAATTGATTATACACAATCTAATAGCCTAAGGTTTATAAAATGTAAATGTGTCTAGTTTAGAAGAATCGTGCAGGATACATCCTTTAATCATTAGTTGACAAGTAGCTGCAGCTTCTAATGAAGTAAACATAATGTTGCAGAATTTATTATAGTGCAATGCAATGTGCAGAATGGAAACAATGACTATTTGAAAGCAAATTACTGATTGCTTAAATCAGGCTTTATGTGTTGTGGACAGATTTTGGTGCACATTGGAGGTAAATCTCGAGTGCCAGTCTAATAAGAAAAGTTAAAAAAGTTCATCCAGATGGCCTGGTAATTTTCATAAAACAAGCGAGATAAACGTATGCACATGTCTTTGTAAAACATACAGTGTTGTATGATATGGCTAGTTCATTCATCTGTACCCAAGAGTACATCTCTTCTTTTTTATATGAAATCTTATTAAACTGGTCATCCAGCAAGACAGGGGGCAATACATGAAACTGGGCTCAAGAAAATGTTCTGCATTATTTGAATGTCAAATAATTATCCAGTTCCATGTTAAGATCCAAGTCCAATACTTAAGGTCATTAGAAGCTGTCATATATATCATCAAGCATTTCCATACCCAGAAGTCATTGGTTTAGAACAGGGGTGTCAAACTCGCAACATCATGTGACGTGTTGCGACGTATTGTGACTTTTTTTCCATTGCCGGCAATGGGGTGGGCGCGGTTTCACCATGACATATCCGGCCCACGGGCTGGCAGTTTGACACCCTTGGTTTAGAATCATGATTGCTTACTTAAATTGCATTGAACAATTACACAGATAGAATGTCTTTTGGAGAAAAACCATATTTCAGCAAATATTTTAGCTTTCTTCTAAACAGAGAGATTCTGCTCAAGAATTAAAGCATCCAATAGCAATAGCAACTAGACTTATATAACACTCCATAGTGCACTCCATTTACAGAACTCTCTGAGTGACTTACAAATGTTAGCATATTGCCCTCAACAATCTGGGTCCTCATTATATTGACTTCAGAAGGATAGAAGGCTGAGTCAACCTTGAACTGATCAGGATCGAACTCCTGACTATGGGGAGAGTTAGCCTGCAATACTGCATGCTACTCACTGTGCCACCGCAGCTCCTAGCTAATTGGGGCATGAGTTTCTTTCACCCAGAAATTAAAAATTACTTATACCACATTTGAATCTCTGCCCTAGGCACCTCAGCTCTCAACACTACTCTCAAAATCTTGGATTGTGCAGTTTCCAGTTTCAGGAAATTATAGTTAGAAAATGAAGATAAAATGTGCCCCACAGAAGAGTTGATGCAAATAATTTGAAGGCAGCAGAATTTCTCTTCCTTTTGAGCATAAAGTCCTCAAGTTACTACGGCACTTCTCTGCTGAGCCTTCCTGTAGCCTGAGGCATGGAAAAACATATCAAGGTATTTAAAACACTTTACCTGTTCAAGCTATTCTGAACATACCAGTTTCATCATCCTGGTCTCTGACAAATACCACAATCGTTGTGTTCTGGTAGTTAATTTGCAGGTGATTATCAGCTCAGAAATAGGCAAAGAACCTTCAGTGCTTTCCTAAAACCAATTTGAGATTAAGATATAGTCACTCCATCACTAGCATTTTACAAATGGAAGCAGCTTATCAGCTAGTTTAGGGGGATGGAGAGCTGGATGATGCATTTGCTTGAGTAGGGACTACTTAACATAAAATTGAATAGCGAAGTGTCCAATGCACATCCCTACTTACTGACATTATGTGTAAGATCAGGGTTTGAATACTGTCCCTGTGGATCACATCTTACATGCTTGTAAGAAAGGGAGAAAACAATTAAGGTATCTGAAATTATGATTTTAGAACAATTTATAATTTAAATAAGAATGTTTCAAACAATATCTGGATATATTTATAGAGATTGGGGAGCATTTTGTGTTCCCTGTTGATGCAATTGCAATGAGCCACCAGAGAAAGTGTTTTGTCTTAGTTTCAGTCACCTTAGGCACAAGAGCATTCACATGCAGACAAGGAACTAGGCTAATAGGCAAACACAATGAGTTCACCAGGGATTTGCCTCGTGAAGTTCAAGTCCCCAGTGAATCGACTGAAGCAATTCCAACATATCACATCTCAACAAATTAGAAGCATAAAGGCAAAAGACAAATGGGAAGCTGAATACAATAACACTTGGAGACCATTATAATTGCATCGAGCAAGAATAAATGATGACAGTATGGGTATATGTGTACCTGCACATTATGTCTGTGCACATGACAAAGTGACAAGCAAAGTAAAAAAGCATTTTTAAGGGAAAAAAATGATTGTTGAACTTACTCTGAAAGAAAAATCCAAGAATGTATATTTTGCTTTATTGCCATTTACTATTGATAAAAGTTACTTCAGTCTAAAGGTACAGTGAATATTAATACTGGGATGTTGCCAGAGTTCAACAAGTCAATCACACTGTGTTCAACATATCCTTCTGTAATAATGTTACTGTACTTACATACATCTGTCATCTCATTTTTATATACGTATGTCTCTGATATGGGCTTCATTTATTCAGAAGGATCCTTTCATGGCATAGTGATGCTAGGGTCAATAATGTCAAGGAGATCTGACTTCCTTCCTGGCTATGACAGTTTGGCATCTTGAGATAAGGTCTTATAGAGATACACAGGCAGCTTTACATGGCTCTCTGGGAAAGATATAGCTTCCAGAATTTGCAAAAACAAGGATCAGGCTGAAGCACAGAGATGAGACAGTAAAATCCAATCAAGCCCAATCTTATATGTCTATTCTGTCTATTCCACTTAATAGGCAGAATTTTGCCAAACTAAAGTTGTAACTTTATAAGCTACTAGATATATTCTGAGGAATTCTAAGGTGGCACTACCGTGAACCTCTTACCCCCCCCTCCCACTTTCATCTCTCTTAATCTGGGTCTCCTTCTTTGAAAGTTCCGAGTTGCCAAATCCTCCCCATCTGCTGCTGCAGGGCCACATTCCATCACACTAAGATTTTAAATATATTAAGACTTTATCTTCCTGTAATGTACTGAGCTTTACTGTTGCAACAGGTGCAGGGAGCTGCACCGGGACCGCTAGCAGACCACGTGGCCTGCTAGCTAGACTTGCTGTCTCCTAGCTAAATCTGTAAGCTTTTGTGCAGGAGAATATGTTGCATTCATTGGCTGACACCGCCCCAAGCTCTATGTATAAAAAGGGGTGGAGCCATTTTGTTTTGAGTTCTGTTTAGTCTTCAATAAAGATATACCTGTTTAACACTCTTGCCTTTTCAATGCTGAGCCCAGCAAGAAACAGAACACTTCCTATCTCTAACTGATTGTTTTCTTAACTGCCATAGTAGGCATGTCTTCTTTAAATTTGGCAAATGTAGGAAGTCAGCACCACCCCTAGAGAATGACATATTTTGGGGAATATTAAAAGAGGCAGGATAGAATATTTCCCCTGAAGGAGAAATGGAGAAAAAAAATCTTAACAAAGGTAGAAATAGCCCCAGTCTCCATTCCTCAGGCAGAAACCTGAGGAGGCCAATCTTTAGAAATGTTTTTTTTTAACCCATTCAGAAAGACTGGGGCCACACTATTCATAAGCAAAACACCTTCAGCTATAGCTCCCACAGAAGGCTGGAGCTGATGGGATCAGAAAAACAAAGAATCCTAAAATCTACATTCCCCACCCAGCTCCAAAGACAGGGCAGGACCTCCAAGCCACAGTGGGAGTCAGGCAACAATAATTAGAATACCAAAAGGGTACACTCAAGCACAGGTCAAAGTACATTTCACAACAGGAAATTTCAAATACAAAGCCCAAAGACGGTATAAAAACCCACCCACTCTCAGCTCCATTTTGTCAGCTGTCCCAGAATTGCATGCTGTTGCTGGTTCTGCTCATCAATAAACAAGAACCTTCTTTCCTAAGCAGCCTCCATTTTATTTCCAGCATCTTAGCCCCCAATTTATTTCCAGAGTCTTACTCCTGGCTTTGAACTGGACCTGATTTTTCTTTCAACACAAGCGTAAGTATGACCTATATGTACTGTTTACATAAGCAATGATTTCCTATGATCTGAAGGAATAAAACAATAAAACATATAAAAATAAAGCAAATTAGTGCTATAACCTGTAGTCCCAGGAGTCATACAAAGATTCTATCTTATCTTAAAGTCCTAGCATGACACTTACCTAGCCAAGTTTTCAGGCAACAGTGACTCCAATCCCTTCCAAGCCATGTTTACAGGCCAATTGCTTAAATAAAAGGAAATGGGTAACCTTTTCCCAAAGCTCCATCTTGATGCTTTCCCAGTTGATCATTTGCATAAGGAGTTTCATGCAAAACTCCCCAAACTCTTGCTTGCTTCAATCATTCTTGCTTTGATTTGAATGAAGATTTCAGGCTCCCATATTTGGATCTGAGATTACAGTTTGAGATCTGATAGCAAAATGATTTGATCTGAACTGCTCCGATGTTGCTGTCTCTGATCGTTGAGTTTTTTTTTTGGGGGGGGGGAGATTGGCACTGCTTCTTGGAAAGCCTGGCCTGTCATGGGAAGGAGCCTCTCATCAGTGGCTGGAACCAGTTGTTTCAGAATTGTGGTTTGTTGGCAGTATTCTATGTTAGATAATTAACAAAGGCAGGTGGCACAGAGAGATATAATACCAGAAAGACTGGCAGGACACAGAGAAAGAGGCCAGCAATAATAACTAGAATTCGTAGCACTATTTCCTCTATTCTTAAAGGCAGTAGCATTAATACCAGCACCTATAAAGGTCAGTTTGATACCCTTATCTGTATTGTTGAGAAATTTAAAACTGCTCCAATCATGAAGAGTTTAAAATAAATGTTTGATCCAACAGTCCGTCCTGGATTGGCCAGCCTTGATCCCATATTTAGGATGGTGACAGCTGATTCAATCTCCTTCTTCAAAGTAGGTTAAAGTTGCAACTGTGCTCATTGGATCTATTTGATCAATCCTTCATCAGATCAAAGCATTCCTTTGAAACTTTGAATAGTTCTCATCTGTAAGTTGTGTGTGTGTGTGTAATAAATAAATAAATAAATGAATGAATAAATAAATAAAGCATGCAATTCCATGATTTACTCTCTGCTCTGTATTACTGACATAACCTAATATTAAAAGTAGTTCCTATGTAAAACAATGCATTAAAAGGGAGGGGGAAGGATTGTGGGGGGCTGCTTCTGAGGTTTTGCTAAGCATAAATATTGTTAATATAAAATGTCCAGGTTATACTTCTTTCATTTAACAGTATCCATCAGGATGTTGTTGTAGATCCATATACAGTACCTACACTTGAGCATGTTTCATCATACTGTACTGTATATAAAGATATCACATCTCTGGTAAGGTGTAAAGGCATTTTGTGGAAACAATCAATTTCAACAATAACAATAGCACAGACTATTTGGGATTTGGGGTTTCGTTTGTTTGTTTTGGAAAGCAGCTGTCAGGGAAAATGAAAATCAACGCAACCCTAAGTTAGAACAAGTCACAAGTAAGCAAGCTCTGTTATGACACAGCAGTACCCATCAGTGCTTTGGGGTTAGAAATAACATTGGAGGTTACCTAACTATTCTGGTATTGATTGCAAATATATTTCTCCCAAACTTTCAAATATGGATGCTAAAGCCCTATTTCTCAAGGTCAGGTTTCCATCTTTCCATTCCCCCAGCATAAGGAGAACAAAAATAAATAGCTGTTGCTTCTTTTATGGGAACGAGATGAAATTTGCAGTGAATTCATAGGGAATCCATATTAGATGACAAAGAAGTCTGCCTCATTTCATGGAAATTGCTTTGAAGCGATCCCCTTTTAAAACAAGTTTTTAAAAATGTGTCAATAATATTTTCCCCCCACACACACACACAGGAATTAAAGAGTCAATGATGTTTTTACAGAAAAGACAGATTGCTATTAGAAGATAAGCATATTAAATTTAATAGAAATTGGTTGTCAGATGATGCCTCTTGATGTTTTTTAAAAGTGCTCGTAACTTTTTTGTGCGGGCCAGCATATAATGAATTTTGCAGTAGTTGCAGTGGAAAACAATTCTTTTTAGCAAGGAATATCTATTGCATATTTTGTAGGCAGATAGTTAAAGGGTTTTTTTTTAAATCTGAAAATAAGGAGTGGTGTCAGGGAACAATTATGCTTCTTCATGAATAAATTGATATTTCTGTCGAAAGTAAAAACTGAAGAGAAATGCAAGAAATTAATATTTCCATAAAAGAAAACATAGTCTTTAGGCCATAAAGAAAGGCAAAACAGCCACAAGCTTTCTTATTATAACTTCTAAAATAATTGATAGAAAAGAATGAATGAGCAGATGGTTAAACTAACATTTTTATTTCTTCTTGTCCAATTTGCATACTTATGCAGTGATTGAAGGAATTGATTTTAATCTCATTTCAAGGGACATTCTGATTTAAGGAAAGACCTGTCAATCACTGAATCCAATACTTCTGATTTTCTCCAGTTCACTTTAATAAATTTGCAAGCACCAGAAACTATTATTTTACAAATCCTTTTCACCTTTTTTTGGCATGTGATACCATCTTTTTTATCTGACCTGCTGAATTCTTAAATTACATATCAAAGACAAAACACAATGGAAGATTTTGATTTTGAATTGAACCAGGAAAGAGTTGGACACCACTTCTGTCTGGCTTAAGTGATCTAAAAACAATCTTGAATTGCCCCATTCCACTTTGGTCTTGAGGTTCCTGTTAAGTCAGAGTAAATTCTAAAGATCTTTTTCAACTAGATAACATCTCATCAAGTTGAACAAAATAAGAATATTAATGGTAGTTAGAAAGGTAAGCCAGAATATTTATCAGTGAGCAATGTCTGCAGTTATTTGAAATTCTCCAGTCCAAAATACAAAGTAGATAATTTGACAACATGAAGGCCTTTTGGTCAAATAATGAAAAATAATCCACAATGTCAACCCAAGAGATTTTGCTGTCTGAAGTAGAAATGCTGTCTGCCTTTAGGATAAGGCCAACAGATTGAATGGTCTCATTCCATTATCCAAACATCAATACCTGCCATGACCTACAGTCTTAAACTGAAATTATCTTTCTGAATTTGACAACTGTCTCTCATAGATCCCTATTATAATTTTTAAACATCAGGAAACATTGCTGAATTTAACTATATAAAGCTCAAGGCACTATCTTCTGGCAAATCTACATGAATTCTAAAATAGTGTCAAAGGAGACAAGTATTCATATAATTTGGAGTTCGGGGAAAAAATAAAACTATTTCCAAATTGAAAAGCCACTATTCATTTCAGCTCTAATGATCTGCAGCATCTGGTAGCAATGGCACGTGCGATTTGCTAGAATGTTATTGTGATAGCACAATTATAATTAGATTTGTGAAATATTTTTTACGACATTTACTGTCGGTGGTGCAAAAATGAATTTGTCATCTAAACTATGTATAATATGGGGAATTTAGTTGCAGGGTTGATGATGAGCTTTCCACTTATTTAGAAATCTCTGAAATGATTAACCTGTTTTGTAATTTATACAGACCCTTGTTGCTGAAGATCTTCTTTCCCCACATGAGTGTGAACCTTTATATTATGCATGTATTGCTAGAAGCTGGTCCATAGGAACTTTTAATTAAGGTCTGGCATCAACACTGTAGATTTATGCATTGTTGGGAAATAACTATCACTGACTCCTTAATATGGAGAAAATTAGTTCATATTTAAAGCTGCAAAAGTGTGAAAAATTGTTAGCTGAAAAACATTCATATTTCTAAACAATGGGAAGAAATAAAATCATATAAGTATAAAAATAAATACACAAAAGGTCTGTTTTCACCCCCCCCAAAATAAACAAAACAGCATAAAGAATGTAATAATTCATTTTACAGAGAAAACAATGGCTTTGTTGGTATACCTCTCTCCTAGTGACTGATTTTGCATGCTAATTCTAAATATTTTAGCCTAAAATACAAAGACAATAAAGTAGAAAAAAGCACTTAAATAATATAGGGGGGAAATGGCACCAGAAAGCTATCTGGGTTTTGATAGAAACCCATTTTGGTTGATGAAAATGGTGAAAAAGCTGATAGAGTGGGAGAAGAAAAAAGTATTATCAAGGCTTTCATTTAATATTTATTGTTATAAATCTATATTTGAGGGAAGGAGGTGTCAGTCCTTTGAAACAGGTAAAGTCAAGAAGCAAGCACAATAGAGATGCCAAAAAGGCTTTTTTCTTATTGTAGGGTAGTATAAGAGAACCCTGAAAGCTTGTCAAAATTTCTCTCTGCTCCATCTCATACCAAACAAAATCATGGTAAGGTTATTTTGAGTTTTAGTCTCAGGCTTCCCTCTTCATCTGATTGTAGAATCTTTTCTGAAAGGCCTAGGAGAGTGGATAAGGGCCAGTACCTTAAACACTGCACCAAACTGTGCTGTCCCACTCCCCTCCCCCATGCACATATGGCAAGAGTTCTACAGGTGTTTATTCAAATCCCCCAAACCAGTCTTTGGAAAGCACCCACGTTGTGCAGGTCCAGATTACAAGCGTCGTACAGCAAGAGTCACTGGGTAACTTAGTCCAATGGATAGACACAAAGTCCAGGAAAGCAGTCCTGGAGTCAAAAAGGCCAGGGTACAAGGCACGAGCACACAAGGCACAGAACTGGGCATGTTGCTCCTGCAATACTCAAGTCCTCAGGGTGGGGTTGAGTAGGTAATGCCAGTGCAGCCCTTCATGAGAGGTGATGTTGCCCCCTCATGAGTAGTCTAGCTGACTGGCATTGTGCCTATCTCTCTCCTCTGCTCTACATGTCTTTGGATCAGGAAGAGGTCCATCTTCTCCTCATTGATAATGGGTGGCAGCTGCTCCGGGTCCTTGCCTGGAGCCTCCTGGGCAACTTGCTGCAGCTATGGCTGGCCTCCCTCAGCCTATCGCTGGACTGATCAAACCAGCTGAGGCTGCTCCATCAGACTAGCATTCTCTGTGCCCTTATCCTGATCAATACTTGGCTTCACACTTTCCTCTGCAGACTCAAACTCACCCTCCTCCTCTGAAATCACATCTGGAGAGGGGTCTGGGGGTGGATCCAGGAGACAAACTGATCTTGCCCAGATTTAGAAGTGACCTTGATGGGACATTACTAGCCTCACAATATCACAGCTCTAGGCTAAAATGGGGAACCAGAAGTAGACAGTAGCAAAATATTTCCATATTATTGACATTGTACATAATGTTAAGATTGTTACTGAGCCATTCTATTTAATAACCTTAGACCACTAGCTGTCTAAATTTCGAGTGCAATACTAACTGAGTGGTTGACTGCTGGAGTGCTCAAGTGACACCAAATGGGAATAAAATTTTACTGATCTTCTTCCGGAGGAAATTGAATATGGATAAACATTATGGAAAAGTGAGTGAGAAATTGTGATCAGAACATTTTTTTGTAAAGATTTCTATAATGCTTCTCTCCTTTGAAAACCTCTCACTGGTTGAGTCCTCACTTTCTTTCAAACTACACTTCCACATACTACAAAAAGAGTTTCATCTGTGCAGTTAAAGAGAAGCAGATTCCTTTATTACTATTTCTTTTTGGCTGATAATAGCTGGAAACAGATGCAGAAACTGAAGGGATTGGCTCATAGAATGCTTTCTTTTCTATATATTTCTATACAGAGGCAAAATGGGTGTTCCACTTGAGCACAAAGAGAGAGAGAGAAAACTGCTTAGGTTAGTATGAGATGGCTGTTTTGAGGATTTTCTCCTCAAATTGCATGTTGCTTTGGTTGTCATAAAATAAAGTTTTAGAAGTACAAATGGCCATCTTGAGAGATATAACTATAAGAGAAATATAGAATGCATTTAAGAGAAAACATGTATTTTTGGTGGGGCATTACAAACTTTCATTGCTGCTTTTAGATATTGTGATGTAAAAGGCATAACAGAACTTGGTAGAGTAAAGCTATATTTTTATGAAAGATTTTCTTCTTTTATATACACTATATACAATTTGTTCCAATATTTTGGGCATCCAAACCAAACATTTTTGTTTTCTGATCATCTTTTCTTGTATATAAGAAATAAGGGAAAGAAACGGAGAGATCTTAATGTACCTCTTTTAAAATTAAGGCAACTATCAACTCAAAAATTCACAGAATTCTCCAACTAATTAAAGATTAATACAAAAATTACTCTATCATATAAAAATGTTGGACTTTACACTTTTGCTTAAGAGCCAGCTTATTGATGGGGGTGTGTGTCCAAATGTCAAAATGATGTCATGATCTTGCAATTAAAGCCACACATTCCTTTTACCTGAAGATATCCCTGCTGAGCACTAATAATGTAAATACTTTCAAAAGTATTTATTTTCTCTCCCCCTGCAAAATTTCCCCAGAACAAGAACCCTGGAATGACCCCAGATGCAGGTGGTTAGAGTGCAGTATTGCAGGCTAATTCTGCTGATTGCCGATTGCCAGCAGTTCGGCAGTCCAATTCTCACCGATTCTCAAGGTTGACTCAGTCTTCCATCTTTCCGAGGCTGGTAAAATGAGGACCCAGATTATTGGGGGAAATATGCTGACTCTGTAAACTGCTTAGAGAGGGCTGTAAAGCACTGTGAAGCAGTATACAAGTCTAAGTGCTATTGCTATGGAACAAACTTAGGAAAATAACCGCAGACTACACAGAAGCTCTGCCATTCTACAGAAGCTATAAATATACGCAGGAATTTCTGCTTGTCTTTTTATTGAGAGATTATTTGTTTAAGTGTAAAGGACAATAAAAATGGCGTTCCAGATCAGTTGAGAGATTAGCTGAAAGAAGAGCATCAGCCGTTGAGCCTGCAGAACAAGAAGCTACCATAAGATTTCATTCAAGTGCACAAAATCTCAAACAATATGAAAGATATTAACTCAATATTAACAAAAGAAAAAAGGGAGAAGCTACCATTCTCATTCTATAAAGAAGAAAGGAATGTAAATGGAAAGAAAACTATTGTATTGAAAACACTAAAATAATAGATTCACTCATTTAAAACTAAAAAGGATGGTATGCTCAAGAAGTGGATACCATTATTAAAGCAGAAATAGATGGGAATAAGCTGAGAGGCCTAAGCTGCTTGTTCTCTAATTTTATATATCTGTGTGTCCTCAAGACATAAACCTTATTTTCTGCTTGGAAATAGGTAACAAGCCTATTCAGTGAAGCTAACTGCAATTGCAGGCCTTGTTTGTTTGCATAAACTGCAGAATCAAAAAGTCAGTGAGGCAAAATACAACTCGGAGGATGGAACTGAGCAATCATGTTAGCAATTTTCTTAACAATAGCTAACAATTGCTTTGATGAATTTCACTCCTTATATTAGGGAATTGCTGTGAACTAAATGTAATCTCTTCTCATTTGCTTCCTGTTTGAAATGATTATGAAGATAATTCATTTGGATAATTCTCGACTTGTAGGCTGCAAAAGAGCCATTTGCTTTGGGTCATCACTGACCAACTCTGGAAAAAAAATTCTCCTCCTCCAACTCCTCCTCCTCCTCCTCCTCCTCCTCCTCCTGGAAAATGCAGCCCATGAGGTATATTTACAAGTTACCCAACTGAATATACCATAGATATGCACTATTCTAATTCTATCATAAGTCATGGTGGTCATTAAGCAGGTCACCATGTGATAGTGCCTGTTTTTATTACCTTTTTTGCAGTGGTTGTTAAGTGAATCATTGTGGTCATTAAGCAAATCCATTGTCTGCAATAGCTTTTCTTTTCTTTTTTGCTGGAAACCAAAAGTAAATGCTGGTTTCTGGAAAAAAAACACCCTGTCATAAATTGTGATCACGTGACTACAGGATGCTACAAATGGCCATAAATGTGGACGAGTTGCCTAGCACCCAAAATACAATCACATGAACATGGCAGGAGGCCAGGGGCAGCTGTCAAAAGTTTGAATCCAGGTCATAAGTAGCCCTGGGGATATCCATCATAACTGAACAGTTATGAAGTGACTGGTCATAAGTTGAGGACTACCTGTACTTTGGAACACTACTTTGAGTCAATTCCCAGAGTACAAGTAATATACGTATGAGAGATGGAACCATTCATACTAGTTGTATTCTCTAAATACCTGGTCAGTTTTTTTTGAGTTAGATCATGGGTATCAATTGCATCACGTGACGTATCGTGATGTACCATGATATTTTTTGCCTTTGTGGAGCCAGGGTGTGTGTGGTCTGAGCATGACGCATCCGGCCCGCGGCCCGTCAGTTTGACACCCCTGAGCTAGAGGGTCTGCAGCGGGCTTGAATATGAGTAAAAGGCACCATTGATTCAGGAACTCCACCACAACAGCTTTCCTGATTGTTAAACTATTCTATTTGCATTCAAGCACTGATTACAAAGACCGTTGCAAAAATGCAAATTCCTTCTGGACCCATAAATAATGGGAATTTGTGGAGGTAGACGTTGAGGTGGCACAAAAGGTAGTAGGACTGACAACACATACTGTATTTTTAGTGTTGACTTAATCCCAGTCAGGGTTTGGAAACTCTATCATCTATCTATCTATCCATCCATCTATCTATCTATCTATCTATCTATCTATCTATCTATCTATCTATCTATCTATCTATCTATCTATCTATCTATCTATCTATCTATCTATCTATCTATCTATTCTATCTATCTATCTATCTATCTATCTATCTATCTATCTATCTATCTGTCTTTCTATCTTTATTATCTATCTATCTATCTATCTATTTATCTATCTATCTATCTATCTATCTATCTATCTATCTATCTATCTATCTGTCTTTCTATCTTTATTATCTATCTATCTATCTATCTATCTATCTATCTATCTATCTATCTATCTATCTATCTATCTATCTATCTATCTATCTATCTATCTATCTATCTATCTATTTATCTATCTATCTATCTATCTTTTATCATTTATCATCTATTTAGAATTCAATATGGCACAATTTCATATTCTCCCTATTACCAAATATCTCAATTATTCACCAAGTTTGATGTTTTTCTCTAGTAAACCAAGGAAAGGCAAAACCCTTCCTTCCTTCCTTCCTTCCTTCCTTCCTTCCTTCCTTCCTTCCTTCCTTCCTTCCTTCCTTCCTTCCTTCCTTCCTTCCTTCCTTCCTTCCTTCCTTCCTTCCTTCCTTCTTTTTTTTGTTTAAGATTATATATAACTTTTTCCTAAATACACTAATGGGTATTTTAAAGAATGGCAGTCATGATCTCTGTATATACATATACATATACATATATGGAGCACCCGGTCTACCAAGTATAGGATAAATCAGTCTGTTCTGCGTTTCGCTCCAATCTAGGAGCATGTTTTGCAGGCAGACGTCACTTACTGTGAACACTATAAATTCAAAATATATACATGTCTCCTGAAAGTGTTATGCCTATCATGTCTTAGCTTGTGAGTTATTGCTGTGACCCTCATGCATACTCTCTTGAAATGAAAAATGCTTTTCACAAAAGGACTGGAGTCGAAAAAGAGTGAAAGCAGCTCATCCTTTTATGTTAATTTTAAACATATTCTTATGTAACCTTAGAATGGCTGCTGCTATAAAATGCTATCATTTATTCCACAGCCGTAATAAAGAAAGAGGGCAGTGAAGCCTGATGGTATGCAATCAATCATAGTTTTGTGGATAGCCTTGATGAGCTGTTTCTCATGGCTTCAATCATACTGTGAAAAGAAATCTGGTTTTCTGCTGCCTTCCAGATAATACAGCCATTAGCTGGGATAAGAAGGAACCATAGTATCAGAAACCAATGTGGGTTTTGTTTTGTTTTTGAAGAAAGAAATATCTTTGCAGCTTCTGATGTTCCTCGAAAAGAGTTAGCAATTGGCTACAAAGCACAATAGTCATTTTGAACATCACAGTTATTTCAGAGCATATTAATCACATGTTAAATAAGGACACTATTGGCTCTGCCTTGAAAAAGCAAGCAGTTTCACCTAAGGCAAGACAGAAAAAAAAAATCCTAAAAGTGCTGTTCTGCAGGCTCTCTGCTGCAGATGTTTATGATGAAAGCCTGACAGTCTGCAGGAAAATATGTCATTGAGCACTGTGAGTGTGGGGTAGGGATTCTGCAAACCCTACCTCAGCATTTGAAATGAAAGAAAGGAGCTTTAGTCTTAGAATATAATAGAATCATAAGGCTGGAATCATAAGACTATATTGTAGTCTTAGAATATAATAGAATCATAAGATCTTAAAGGTCTTCTAGTTAAACATCCTGGCCAAAGCAGGAGACCTTATACCATCCTGGACAAATGGTTGTCCAATGTCTTCTTGAAAACCTCCAGCGATGGAGCATCCACAACTTCAGGTAACAGAATAACTGAGTTGGAAAGGACCTTGGAGGTCTTCTAGTCCAATCCCTTGCTCAAGCAGGAGACCCCATACCACTTCAGATAAATGGCTGTCCAGTCTCCTTTTAAAAGACTCCAATGATGAAGCACCTACAACACTGCTATCATGTTACCCATAGTCCTTCTTTTCACTAGACTAGATATACCCAATTCTTCATGCAACTGTTTTTCTGGAACCGTTCTTCATATGTTTTAGCTTCCAGCTCCCTAATCATCCTTGTTGCTTTTCCTTGCACTCTTTCCAGAATCTCAACATCTTTTTTGGATGCAGTATACCAAGTGCAGTCTTACCAAAGGAGTACTAACACTTCACATGATTTTGATTCTATCCCCCTATTAATGCAGCCTAGGATTGCATTGGTTTTTTTGGCTGCTGCCACATACTGTTGGCTCATATTTAAATGATTGTCCACTTGAACTCCATGATCCCTCTCACATTTACTGGCATTAAGCCATGTTTCACCTGATCTGTACCTGTACATTCGATTTTTCTTGCCTAATTGTAAAACCTTACTTTTCTGTACATTGAATTTCATTTTGTTAGATAGGGCCCAGTGTTTAACTGTATTGAGATCCTTTTTGATCTTGAGCCTCTCTTCTGGGGGGTTGGCTATTCCTGCCAGCTTAATATCATCTGCAAATTTGATGAGTTCTCCTTCTATTCCCTCAGTTAGATCATTTATGAAGATATTGAAGAGTACTGGGCCTAAAAAGGAACCTTGGGGTACCCCACTGCTTACTTCCCTCCATGTGGATATAGTTCCATTGAGTATGGTTTGATTATGGTTGAGTATAGTTTATCACCCAGTTATCAATCCACCTAGTGGTGGTGCTGTCTATTCCACATTTTTCTAGCTTACCAAGAAGTATGTTTTGGTCTACTTTGTCAAATGCCTAACTGAAATCTAAATATAGCTATATGAGCCGTGGTGGCACAGTGGTAAGAATGCAGTACTGCAGGCCAATTCTGCTGCCTGTCGGCTGCCTGCAATTTGGCAGTTCGATCCTAACTGGCTCAAGGTTAACTCAGCTTCCATCCTTCCGAGGTGGGTAAAATGAGGACCCAGATTGTTGGGAGACAGTATGCTGACTCTGTAAACCAGTTAGAGGGGAGTGTAAACTACTGTGAAGCAGTATATAAGTGCTATTGCTAAGTGCTATACTATGTCCACAGTATTTTGCTAATCCTCTACTTTAGTCACTTTGTCAAAGAATGAAATAAAATTTGTTTGGCTTGAACTGTTTTTGATGAACTCATGTTGGCTTCTGTTATGACTTTGTTTTCTTTTAGATGCTTGCAGATTTGTTGCTTGATTATCTTTTCCAGGATCTTCCCAGGGATTGATGTCAGGCTGATTGGTCTGAAATTTCCTGGATCTGTCCCCCCCCCCCTTATTTAAAGATGGGAACCACATCAGCTCTTTAGCAGTCCTCAAGTAGTTCCCTGGTGCTCCAAGAAATTTGAAATATATGGTTTAATGCTTCTGAGATATGTCTGCCAGGGATGTAATCCATTGGGTCCTGGTGATTTGAACTTGTCTACTGTGGACAGTGTTCTCTTACCATTTCCTTGCTTATTTTAATTTGTATTCCTAGATTGTCTTTTACGGTTATGTTTTTGGTAGGTTGGACTGTATTACATTTTTGCATGAAGACAGATGCAAAGAATGAATTAAACAGTTCTGCTTTCTTTATACTGCCCATTACTTCCTTGCCATCTTCTCTCATTAATGGACCAATTATTTCTTTGACTTTTTTCTTGTTTTTTGAATGTTGAAAGAACCTTTTTAAAATTGTTTTTGACATTTGTTGCAAGTCTTGCTTAGTTCTGAGCCTTATTTTCCTAACTTCCTCTTTGCTGGTTCGGGCTATGTGTTGATATTCTGCCTTAGTTATGTGTCCCTCTTTCCATTTTTTTTTTTACTTATCCTTTTTTTCCACTTGCTGAGAGAGATCTTTGTGCAACCGTGCTGATTTTTTCTTGCTTTTCTTGTTTTTCTTTTTCAGTGGTATTGAGCTGGACTGGACTCATGGAGAATCTATTTCAGAGTTTTGAGCATTGTCTTTTCTCTCAATCAAGGAAAAAATATGTGAGTCAAGTGTAGGTTTTTCTCTTGCTTATTTTATAAAAGCTTCTTTGAGAACTATATCTGGTGAGTCTGCAAGATTATACCATATACAGGCCGGTGAAAGTAATCAAATAATAATTCAAGATCACAGTATAGTAGTAGTAGTAGTAGTAGCAGCAGTAGTAGTAGTAGCAGTGGTAGTAGTGAGTAAGTTTAGTACATCAGGCTGGAAACCAGGAGTCTATGAGTTTTAAAGTACAAAGTCAGCTGGGTGATTTTGGGCCAGTCATCCTGTCTCAGCTCTAGGAAGGAGGAAATGGTAAACCACTTCTAAAACCTGACCAAGAAAACTGCAGGGACTTGTCTAGGCAGGTACCAGGAGACAACACCGATGTGAAGGTAAACACACACAAAAGTTCTGAGTATATGTTCCTTGGAAGGAGAGCAAGTCATTACATTAATTGTTCTGGTCTCTCACTTTTACATACATCTGACACCCCATTTTGAACCTATCCATGCAATTGTAACAATAGTTGCCTGGAATTACTACCACAAATTGGGATAGGAAAACATCTAAATTAGCAGCCATTCCCTAATTTACATGCAAGGGTGAAACATTTATAATGTAAGGATGTCCCATCTACACTTTAATTTTTGAGACACCATTAAGGTCAGTACATACAACCTGGACAAAATTCCTTAGCATCCAACTGGGGATATTATCTATATCATCATCATCGTCATCGTCATCATTGTCATCATCATCATCCACTGTATAAGTTTGACGCAGTTACATTGACACAGCTAATTCATGCACTCTCTTCAGATTAAGAAAGCTGTAATATGTTTCCTGCTTATGTATATTTTAAAAAAATATCTGCTGAAACAAGCAACATCAAAGAAAAAAGAAAGAAAGCTATAAAATATGTACTGATCAAGAGAGCTGACACAAGTCAGTCTCTTTTCTCTTCCAAATGCCTGCTGCCCATTATTTCTTATTAATAACCCCGCTTTGCACAATTCAGTGCCTTGTTGATTTGCAAAAATGCTCTGCAATTCCAGTGAGAATGACAGGCACGTCCTGTCTCAAATTGACTTTCATTGCTTTAATCTTCCTTTCTTGCTCTCTTTTAAAACACCATTCAGTTAAAATAAAAATCTCTGGACTAAGATGCAGATCTTTGAAGGGATGAGTAGGGTGTAAGATTTGAGTAAAGGTCCATTTCTAAGTGATGGCAAAAGGCAAACCAGCAACCTGATTTTGAACAGTAGAGTGGAGCAGCCATGCTGGCTCTTGTTATGAAGCCATGTTGGCTTCATAACAAGAGTTCTTTACATAAGGGATGCAGGTACAAAACTCCTGGTTGTGATGCAAAGTGGCCCCCATAAGGCACAGAAGATTTCTCTCAACTTTTCATCACAGAGGAATAATTTACATGCATTTGGTTATCAGGCCAGATAGTGGCCAATCTGCCCAGACTTACTTTGGACCAGAAACCCATTAAGAACTGCAGAGAATTAAAAAGAATCTGCAGAACAGTGGTGGCTGGTCAACTTTCAGGCTCCTGGGAGCTTCAAACATTAAAAAGAGAAATAGGGCAACTCTTATTTATTTGTTTTATTTATTAACAAAATGTATATGGCTGCTCAACTCACACACAGGTGTCTATGGGCAGGTTACAACATTAAAAATCCCATAAAACAACATTCCCCATCCTTTATGGCAGCAACAACACAATCAAATCACCGGATTGGCTCTATCTCCATTCGCTGTTCCCAGGCCTACGGACAAAGCCACATCTTCAGGGCCTTTCAGAGAAGCAACAAGATGGAGACCAATCATACCTCATGGGAAACATTTTCCATAAAGAAGGGTCCACCACTAAGAAAGTCTTCAATTTCAAAGGCTTTAGTAGCAGAACAAAAGAAACATTCCTCTAGATATTAAATATTAAGATCCCTCTTTTTTATATACAGGGTTCAGAGCAGGCAACAGCAATTATTTTAGACCAGTGATGCATGAACTTGTAAAGCAGAGTTGTGTATGTGATGCTATCTTAGAGATAGTTTCCTGCCCGAGCATATTTTAACCTTATGTGAGAAAGTGTTTGTCTGTAGTGTGAAGTCAGGTATAGGTTTGGGTTTCAAGCTCTAGATAGCCTCTTGGATGGCTGTATGAGAAGCTAGCAATTCAAATAAACAAGTTTAAATATTGACTTAGTGCATGGGTCGGCCATCCGAAACGTCGGATGAGCCGCACGGACCCATTTAGCTTAAAAAAAAAAAACGCTGGGAGCCGCGCGTTCGCGCATGCGCGCGCACCCGCGCATGCGCGCGACCCCGTTCGCGCATGCGCGCGACCCCGCGCACCCGCGCATGCGCGCGACCCCGTTCGCGCATGCGCGCGCGCCCCGCGCACCCGCGCATGCGCACCCGCGCGCCGTTCGCGCATGCGCGCGCCGTTCGCGCATGCGCACCTGCGCTCGCGCACCCCCCCCCCGCACCCGCCCGCGCATGCGCGCATGCGCTCGCGCACCCCCCGCACCCGCCCGCGCATGCGCGCATGCGCTCGCCAAAATGGCGGAGGAGGCTCCGGAGCCGCAGGTAAGGCCTCAAAGAGCCGCATGCGGCTCCGGAGCCGCGGGTTGCCGACCCGTGACTTAGTGAAACTTAATGTTAGAATAAAATCTATAAAAGGTTCTACTTGAGTCCTCGTGATTAGCTCAAGCTCTTCGAAAAGTCATACCTGCTTTAAAACTTTATATGCCAATGGTCTAAACATGATTTTTTAAAATCTAATTTAAATTTTGGATACAAAATACAAGATGTGATATTTATTGTATAGTATGCTAAGGAAGATTTGACAATAGTTGTTCACTGATTTTAATCAGGTATCTTTCTTTTCTAAAGGAACTTCCAAATCATATTTGAAGGTACCATTTTTTTATTCATAGGAAGAGGACACTTTATTATCTTTTCGATTGCTCAAATCAAAGAAAGCAGATGGAAGAGATAAAGTTCTTGACCCGTAAACAAGATATTCTCTGGCTATATAATACCCTTCATGGGTTCCATTCAGTTCCAGTTTCTTTAAGTTACATAGTTCATTGTTGCTCAAGAGATATACTTAATCAGTATAGCCAACATTTAAATAGACTTAAGATTTTAGAGCAGAATGAACAATTGTTCAGATATAATAAATGCCCTCTTCCTGCCATTAATTTCTTCAGTCATCATCACGGAAACATTCTCATCTGATATCAGTCTATTTGGATGTTATCTAGGACAGAGGTCTCCAACCTTTCTCAGTTAGCAGACCAGAGGAAAAGGGAGGGGGAAACATTTTATGCACATGTATGTGTGCACACACAAATGGAGCTGTGAGCACGCGTGATACAAATGGGGCGGTGCTAGTGCCCATGCGACACTCGATAGCACTGCCCCATTTTCACCATGTGGTGCCCCGTTTTCACCACGCGGCACCCCATTTTTGCCATGGCAGGGATGCTAATGCGAGTGGGGGTGAGAGTGCATACACACATGCATGCCCTGGCCAGCCTGTTCTGTGACCCGCTGACCAGCAGGCCACGTCCCAGTAGTGGGCCACTGCCCACAGGTTGGGGACCCCTGATCTAGGATACACAGAGATACACACCCTATAATATCATACCATTGCAAAACAGTTATTTTTATTCTTGGGATGTGTTAGAAATGTAGGGTGTAGGGTTTTTTTTGTTTTTGTTTTGCATAAGAGAGCCAAGAAGTAAATGTTGAAAATGAAACACTTTTCTTCTTCATTCAGCTGACATTTCATTCATTTTCATTCTTCCATGTGGTTTTTAACTTTAGAAAGAAGTTAAAATTTGTGCACCAATTTCATATCAAACATTTACCTATCTGACCCAAGTCATGTTATTTCTCAGGGCCAAAGGTAACATAGTAATAGCTGTTGAAAGTAGTAACAAAAGTGAAGTTCCTTATATAAGAAGAACTGTAAATAGGGTTTCCGGTTTCCGGATCACGGCACGCGCAGTCGCACGGAGAGAGCCGTCTCTCCTACCGGCTGCTTTCCCTCCGCCGGTAGACCCTTAACCGGGTCGAAAGTCACCCCGTAGAGGCGACTACCGCTTGAGGAGGCCCCTGCTTGACTGGGGAAGGGCGGCAGCTCTCCTTAGTTCGAGCTATCTCCTTAGGGCCGTCGGAGGAAAGATCGGCCAGCAAAATGGACGATCACTTCGCTGCACCAGCCGAAAGCCAGAAGAACAACTAAGCGTAAAGAACCCCCATGGAGAATCCGGGTGAGACCTTTCCTACCCCTTTTTTCCCTAATCACTCTCCTGTCAAAAGCTTTTGTGCTTGAATTACTTCCCTGCTGTGAGGGAGCAGCATTTGGGCATTCGGGAAAAACAGCTTTGAAAAAAAAAAAAAAAACAGTTAATTTTTATGGACTATTTAAATTTTGGAATACTGAGGGGACCTGAAAACATTTTATTCTTGACTATTATTGTTATAACTACGCATCTATTACTTTGGAGAGGCCTTTCTTCATCTTTTTCAACACGAAAAATAAAAAATCTATTAACTTGGAAAGAAAAAAAGATTTTATGGTCTGCTGAGGACATCTTGTGATGAAAAGTGGTACTGCAACTGTATATTTTTTTATGGCTGGGGATGGCTTTGACCTTCAAAAGATGATAAGCATAAGATAACTGAAACAGCTGTGTGGTGATCTGGTCTATTGAAAATTGGAGGTGAACATTTGTTTGATTTCTACGAAATAGAGCCTTCTCTAAAAGATTAAAAAATCTTTTTACTACTGATATGGAACCTAACACACAGCTGGACTATGAGCTCATATTGGAAAAAATTCTGGAAGCCACAGAGGATATGAACTCTTACTTTCAAACTTTGACAGATCAAATTATAGACCGAAAGACAGCGCAGAAGAAGCAGATTGGCGCCAAAGAGATTAGTGAACAATATGTACAACCTAAAGAGGAACCACGTCAACAACTCAACTATGAAACTACACTGAGAGAAACTGTGGAAACCAAAGAACAAATTAACTTTATACAACGCCAAACGCAATCTATGGAGAAGCCTGACGATCAAAGAATAACTTTAACGGAGATGTCTGAAGCATTAACATCAACAGAGACTGACACTCAGATACAAGTTATTGAAAATTGTGATAAGGTGGATAAACAACTGGCAAATATAACATGGAATAAAACGGCTTTTACCATCCAAAGGCTACTAGAAGAAAGGAAAGAGAACTTTGACCAATTTGAAGCGTTAAAGAATATGGACCTTTTAATATTGTGGTTTGATGATGCAGGAATTTTATTATGGAAACCGTTATGGCACAGAAAGAAACCTAGAGTTAGATTTAAAAATGTATTTTAAAGTTTTATTTAATGGGTTTAAAAAGGCTTTGATTTTTTGACTGAGTTAATAACTAATGGAGCACGTGAAATTTCTAAGAGGATACCCTTTGTAACAATACTTTGTTTTATGATAATTACTGGAGAGGTAAACTTTATTTACTGGTTTAAAAAGATTTTCATAGATATAGATGAATTGATAGAATATATACTTAAATTAGATAGAAATCTATTTGTTGGTTTGATATTTTTACTTTAAGATAATTATTTTGAAATAGAAGGAGAATAAGAGGGATGGGTGACAAGAGAAGAATTAATGAAGAAAATATAAGAATATTACTGCGGAAATAATACCAGATATAATTACTATGTAAAAAAAAAAAGGATACCCGAAGTGTTAATAATATGTCTATCTAAGGCCAATTGGAATATGGTAATTGTAAGTTAGTAAAGCTTAAAAACAGGACCTGGATCTTTAGAATTGAAATGTGAGTGATATTTGATAGGATTGTTTGAAGCTTATGTAGAAATGTATCAATTTGAATATGCAAGACTAAATGAGGGAATTAGAGAGGGAATTTTAAATGAATTGATTTGGGCTATATATTTGTGATTGTTTTTCTTTTTTTTGGATGTTCAATATACCCACCTCCACGGTGGTTCCTAAGCACTCTGATGTAACCCTTTTACACTTTTACCCCTATAAAAATCTAATAAAATATATTAAAAATAAATAAATAATAAGAACTGTAAATAGATTGAAGTATGTGTGTGTCTATGTGTATGCACACAGACACACAGACACACCAATCAAACTAAGACAAACTAAAAAAATTAAAAGACTAAAAATAGAAAATGCAGGGAAAAAAAGAATTCAGGAGACTTCTGGTCTTGCGTCACAGCGACACGGCTGCAGGATCGCGGAGCTCCGCACCCCTCGGCTGGTTTCGCCCTGCCTGGGGACCCTAAAATGGGTCTAAAGTCACCTCAGAGAGGCAACAAAGAAGGAGGGGCACCCCGATGATTGCAGAACGATGGAGGTCAATCTGCTCAATCCAGGGGAAGCCCTCCAAAACCTGACAGGAGAAAGGCTGGCCACACTTCGGTGACCAGCCCAAGCTACCAGCAGCTGAAGTCCAAAGGCACTAATCAGAACAACGGTGAACAGCATGCTTGAAACTGGGTAAGAAATTTGATCTTCTCTCTCCTATTTTGTATTTGATTCCCTGGAAAAGTTTCCCAAGAAGCAAAAAATCCTCTGAAAGTGAGAAGGGATGGGACTACACCCCCACCCTCCCAAAGACAGAAGCATCAAATTAAATTTTTATGGGGAACAGAAATATAATGAAATGAGGTTAATAATACTACAGTCTGGATAAATCTGAAAACCATGAAAATTATTAAAATTCCACATCTGAAAGAGTATTGATGAAATTATAAGAAAATAATTCTCCTCTTTAAAAGTTGGAAAATGAATAGCTACTGACATCTAGTGGAGAATTAGAGCATAAAACTATAGCTGCATTGACTTGAAATTGGCAAGATGCCCAGAAATAGAGAACAACTTGTTCTTTTGAACTTCAGTGACTTCTAAATAAACAGAAAACAGCTGGGAACAAAGGAAAGAAAATATACTGGGCTATCTACTACAGAGTGAGAACTGTATTTGTTTAGAAATTTTTGATCTTCTGGGATTATAAATACACTGAGCTGCGATTTTCAAGCTCAAGAACTGTTTGCAAAAAAGAAAAACCTTGACTTTTGGCTAATCTTCTAAGAGGGAAGTTACTGGAAAGCTTTCAGGTGGTTAAACATTCTGGACTGAAATTTTGGCTGGCTGATAATTGTAAGGCCCCTGAATAGAAGAACTGTTACAAAATACTACTTTTAGTGGTGCTTTGATAATTGGAAACATATTGGACTATAAAAACCATATATAAAGATAAGAACTACATAAGATTTGGTTGTTTGGATTTTAAGTGGCTGATTTGACAAAGCTAATCAAAGAGACTATGGTACCAGTGAAAAACTATCTGGAGGGGGGAGACAAAATGGATGTTGTACATCTATCTAAAAGTGACAGGAAACCACACCTAATACTCCCTGAAGACCTCAGCCTGGAACATCACAGATCTGCAGGAGCAATGACTCAAGACAAAGCAAATACATTTCAGAAGAAAATGTATGCAATGCTGTGACAGATTCAAATGACAATTGTTCCAAATCACGAAGAGATCAAAAATAACTTTGATGACATAAATGAGCATATCTCTAACTTAAACTTACAATTAAAAAAACTCTCAAAAAATAACGATAAAGAATGAACAAACAAATCAGATAATAGAACACAAACCAGAGGAAAGTGATTTAAATATGGAAGCTACAAATGAAGAGAACTACAACTTAATACAAACAAAAGAAAATCTGCAAGACTTTACTACAACAAAGGAAATAAAAAAGATGTTTTATCTTCTAGGACTTCAAAACAAACTTGAGGATAAGAAAGAAGATCTAACAAAATGGATTAAAGAGCTGTCAGGAAAATCATTAAAGTTTGGGAGACAAAAAACGAATATCCTACTTAATTTGTCTTTTTTATCCCCAACAATATCTACAAAAATACAGGAAAAATCCCCTGGCAAGCTGAACATACTGAATTGGAAAGTGACTTAGCAAAAGAAGAAGGATAGAGTCAGATTTAAGAGACTTGATTCGACTTACCAGATGGAGTATTATATGATTAAACACTTGTTTGAATACGTTTGAAAGAATAGATAAAGTTTTGATATAAAGGGGCCCTCAAGTAAGAGGGATAAGATATATAAGTAGTATAATACTTTTCACAATATATGAAATGTAAAAATATTGGGATGGTGTATGTGAATGAAAAGTTTGGATATTTAAAGGTAATTAATTTTGAGAAAATTATGACTGATAAGAGTGGTTTGAATACAGTGGGGAAATTAAGCTTAAATAAGAATCTTGAAAACAGGACACATAATGACTTAATAAGATGACTTTTATAAATACAATTTAAATATAAGCTGATTAAAAAAGATATTATATGTTGATGTTATTGTTAGTTGTACAAATACCAGAAAAATGTTTATACTCAACCTTGTATGTATCGAAAATATTAGGAATTATATTTGTTTAATGCAGACAAAAGGAGAATACTACTGGAAGAAGAGAAGATCAAGGAAATATATCATTGACTAATATATTGATTAATTATAGAAATTAATTATTATTGATTGTTTTTAAATATATGAACCCAGACAACACACTGTTTGCTAAGCACTAGGGATTTTTATTGTAAAAATCAATAACATATAATAATAATAATAATAATAATAATAACAACAACAACAACAACAACAACAACAACAACAACTTCCTCTTCATAACAGCATGTACCGTATAAACAATTTTAGTAACTTATCAACTTCTCTTAAAATAAAACAAATGATTTCTGCTTCCCATAGTCCATCTCTTACCTACAAACAAATCTTTAAAGCCTCATTATTCAGTCCTGATTGGCAAAAGTTCATTAAGGGTTAACAACACATCAATTTTAACCTTGATCAAATAAATCAACTTTCGATTCTTTCCTTTTACTTCTAACAATCTTAATCTTCAGTCCATTCAAATAATGTCATATAAATTGATTTTTTTCATTTTTTTCCCCTTTGTCTCTTCTCACAAGGTTCTGAAGAACCAGTCTACTCATCAGCTCTTCATTTATTTTATTTTTTGTGGTCATTGGCTCTGCTTTCATGGAGACATCTTCAGTCCACCATTCCGTCCCCCATTTATCAGACTAAATGAACAAGAAAAAAAAAAGAATCAAAAAAAGGAAGATTTAGGAAAAGAGTAAGATAAAAGTGAAAAAAAATGAAGCAAAGAGAATAGAAAAGGAATGATTTCCAACTAGCTTTGGTAAAAAATAGATTAAATACATGAAACATTTACTCGAATGTTCACAACATTCTATATTATGTCTATAACTTTATATACTTCTAATCTTCAAATCGCAAAATCAAAATTTCATTTTTTTTCTTAGGAAAAAAATACAAAAGTGCTTTCCATAAAAAATGAAATTTCTATAAGATCAGCTTATCAACCCGAAAAGAAAAGTCCCTTGCTTCAATTGTAAGACTCAAGAATTTCTGAAGCTAAAAATCAATTGCAGTAACACTAAATGAGCAAAAATTCACAGTTGCATTAGCTGAGATTAGTTAATTTTTTGTCCATGTATAGGCAGTGCCATTTTACAAGAAGCTCTTTTTTCTCCATATCCTGACAATTTATGGATGATGGTGATGATTTGAACCCAAACAATTGAAATCACTCTAAACTTTTAAAAAGATTTCAGCAAAAATTAAAAGCAATTAATACAATAAGGATAAGACATTACATCTCTCTCAAGTCAGCTATGCTGATTCAACATGGTAGGAATGAGGTATTTCTGGGATGGGTGTATAAAGAATGTTAGGTATGTGGCCAATATTATATAGTTCCTGCAAATAGGATGTAGTATAGAACATAGAACAACAGGGTTGGAAGGGTTGAACCCAGAATTTCAAGTGTGGTCTCACTGGTACAATATAAAATGGCACTATCACTTCTTGTGATCTTGATACTATCCCTCTGCTGATGCAGCCTAGAACTGCACTGACTTTTTTTGGCAACTGTAGCACACATGCAGGTGCATACTTAAGTAGTGATCTACTAGGACACCTAGAACTCTCTCACAGCCACTATATCCTATACTTGTGTATTTGTGTTTTCTTGCCTAAGTGTAGGACCTTACTTTTCTTATCTTTGAATTGCATTTTGTTGGATAGGACCATGTTCAAGTTTGTCAAGATCCTTCTGAATTTTGAATTTATCATCCACAGTGTTAGTTATTCCTCCTAGCTTGGCGTTGTCTTCTGTCCCCTCATCTAGATCATTTATACAAATGTTGAAGAATACTGGGCCTAAGATAGAACCTTGAGATATCCTGCTACATGTTTCCCTCAATACAGATGTAGTTCTATTAAGGACTATACACTGAATGCAGTTGGTCAGCCAATTGTGAATCCATCTGGCAGTGGTACCATCTATCCCACTATCCCTATCTATTCTATTCTTAATAGAATAACAGAACTGGAAGGAAACCTTGGCTCAAGCAGGAGCCTCTATACCATTCCAGAAGGGCTGTCCAGTCTCTTCTTAAAAGTCTCATGATGGAACAACCACAAATTCTGAAGGCAAGCTGTTCCACTGGTTAATTAGGAAATTTCTCCTTATTTCTAGGTTGCTTCTCTCCTTGATTAGTTTCCATCCATTGTTTCTTATCCTGCTTTTTGGTGCTTTGGAAAAGAGGTTGACCCCCTCTTCTTTGTGACAGCCCCTCACTGCCACACTGCTATCATGCCACCCCTAGTCCTTCTTTTCACTAGACTAGACAATCACAATTCCTGCAACCATTCTTCATATGTTTAAGCCTCCAGCCCCCTAATTAGCTTTGTTGCTCCTTTCTGCAGTCTTTCCAGAGCTTTTTTTTATAATATAAAACTGGCTGTGGTATTCTAAGTCTTACTAAGGCTTTATAAAGCAGTATTAATACTTCAAGCAATCTTGATTGTATCCCTCTATTAATACAAACTAGGATTGCATTGGCTTTTTGGGCTGCTGCTGCACACTGCTGGTTCATATTTATTGATTGTCCACTAGGACTCCAAGATCCCTCTCGAAGTTACTGCTATTGAGCCAGGTTCCAACTAATCTGTACCTGTACATTAATTTTTTCTTGTCTAAATGTAAAATCTTACTTTTCTCTACATTGAATTTCATTTTGTTAGCTAGGTCCCTGTATTCAAGTCTGTCAAGGTCCATCTGGATCTTGAGCCTATCTTCTGGGGTGTTGATTATTCCTGCCAGTTCAGTATAATCTGCAAATTTGATGTATCTCCCTTCTATTCCGTCATCTAAATCCTTTATGAAGATATCAAAGAGTACCGGGCCTAAAATGGAACCTTTGGGGACCCCACCTTACTTCCCTCCATGTAGATGTAGAAGTAGACAGTGATCTATTTTGTCAAATGCCTTACTGAAGTCTAAATAAACTATTGTATATCCACACTATTTTCCTGATCCACTTTGTCAAAGAAAGCAATACGTTTTGTCTGGCATGATTTATTTTTAACAAACCTATGCTGGCTTCTTTGACAAAAGTCATTAAATTAGTTGATCACCTTACTTGTTTATAGTTGCTCCCAAATTTGCAGCTTACCTTTTCCAGGATTTTTTTCAATATTATTGTCAGGTTGATTAATCTGTAATTTCCTGGATCCACTTTTTTCCCTTTTTGAGGATTGGACCACACCAGCCCTTTCCCAGTCCTCCAGCAGTTCCTCCATGCTCTTTTAAGAGAGCTGACTCTGATGAATTAAGAGAGAGTTTAGAAATCATTCCATGAATGGAAATCCTAAAGGGGAAAACAACTCAAGATGCTTGGGAAACTCTGAAAAATAAAATTATAAAAGCCCAATCTAACCCAATACAATAGTCTAAGCATTATATAGTCCCAGTAAATAGTATATAGTCCCAACAACTAGGGAAATTTATGCCAACTATCCAGCTAGACCAAACAGGAAACTATATCAAACAGTAGCAATATAGGAAAACACTTGTAGCGGATGATCACTTTAGTAACAATGGGAAAGACAACTCTTTGTACAGAATGGGAGAAGGCATTGCTAAACCACTCCTTTATTTCAGCAAGAAAACCACAAGTTAGTGCTGGATGATAGGTTCTTCAAGTTGGATGGACTCAGCTTGCCACTAGGGAAGAACTGAAGATCTTACTTATGGTGTTTATGATGTGACTAGATTAAAGCTTTCAGGGAAAGGAAAGCTGAAGCTGCAAAGACAGGATTATAGTAAGCATGGGAAAACTCAGCACAATGAAATATGACATGACTTGATTACACATATTGCAACATCTTAGGCAACAGCTAATTGAGATGGACTATACTTTAGGTCTCTGCAAATTGAACTGGACTGGAAATGGACACTTTCTGTTCAAAAATCACAACATTTACTATTCAGGATATAAAAACTAAAGAAGGAATGTATTGCTTTGAGATAGCACTTGGTTGCAATGCAGACAACCTTTAATACACTGATTATCCATATTTATGCTTCCACCACTGATACAGAAGAAGAGGAATGTTATAAGTTTTATGGTCATGTCCAATCAACAGAAATGATGAAATCAATAGAACACCCATGCAAGGCATACTGTTTGTGGTTGGAGATTGGAATGGCAATAGTATGCAAAACAATGTTGTTGGATGGTATGGCCTAGGAAACAGAAATGAAGCAGAAGAATGGATTATCAATTTCTGCCATTTCAATTATTTCTTCATCGCTAACAGTATGCAAATAAACAAAACAGCATCTATATACACAGAAATTCATTAACTATAGTATTGGTATAAGGAGTGGAAGAGTCCCCAAAACAAACTTTTTTGTTTGTACATTTAGTTAATTTTTTTTTAAAGCAAATATGTGGTCATGGGCTGTCTGTAGAACAGATCATGAATTGTTCACATGTAAGTTTCAAATCAAACTGAAGCAGTAGAACAAAGGCAACCAATTTCTATAACGTATTCTCGAATATGTAGCCACAATTTTCAAGGAAAAGATCAGAAACCACTTTTGAATCTCAATGATAGGGAAGCAAAGATACTGTGAAATAAAATCCAAGAGGTTTTTAAGGATACATGTGAAAACAGACTGCCAAAGATCAAGAAAGTGAACTGGATGTCAGAACAAAGGGTGGGAACTGCCAAGAAGAGAAGAGAAGCCAGGGCCAAGAAAACAAAGACCTTCAGAAGGAATTTAACAAAGAATTTCAGATATCTGTTTAGAAGAGACAAGAAGCAATATTAGAATAACTTCAATAAAAACATTGAAAATGGAAACAAGGAAAAGAAAAGCAAGGTAAGTCTTCCAAAAGATCTCCAAACTAAGAAGATTCCAATCTTGAATTGGTATGATAAAGAATGCCAATGAAAGATAGTTATTGAATCAAAGAAGATTGAACAAAGATGGAAAGAATATATTGTAATTCTCTATGGAGATTTTCAATCATCCAGGTCATGGTTGTCCCAAAGGTGCTTTTCCAAAATGCAACTGGACTTTCTTGACTTTTTTCCCTTGAAAAAGTTTCATTCTTATGAAATGTTTCCAAGGAAAAAAAATCAAGAAAGACCAGATGTTTTTTGGGAAAAGCACCTTTGGGACATATTGTAATTCTCTACTATAGAAATGTCAACATCCAAGATGCCTTAGAAGATATTCCCTATTTACAAGAACTTTTGGTACTAGAATTCTTTCTATGACCACTTGACTAACCGATAAATCAAATATCAAATAGAACTAAAATATGAATTTAGATCAGCCCTCCTATCCATACTAAGTTTGAAAGCTAAAAGAATTAATGGAATATCTACAGAAATATAGCAAGAAGAATTTGTGAAGGTTCTAAGCAAATTATGCTAGCAAATCTGGAGAAAAATAGGATGGCCAACAGATTGAAAAAAGTCAGTCTACATATCAATATTAAAGAAAGGAAATTTAACAAAATGTGCAAACTATTGTACAGAATCCATCATTTTACATGCTATAAAATAATGCTTACGATTAGAGCTCTGTATGGAAAAGGAGATGCCAGATGCTCAAGCTGGTTTTAGAAAAGGCTGAAGAACAAGAGGTATTACTGCTGATGAGCACTGTGTAATTGAGAAAGGCAAAAAATAATGAAAATAAGTCAACGTGTGTTGCATTGTTTATAAAGAAACATTCAATCTCAGGTTCTTAGGAATATGGGAAACACAAAACATCTCAGTATCTCATCTAAAACCTATACACAAGATAGGAAGCCACAGTTTGGACAGAACATGGTGAAACAGACAGGCCCCAGATCTTGAAAGGAGTGACATAAGGTTCTATTTGATTGATTATGTCACACTTATTCCTAGTGGCCACATATATTTTCCCCATGAGGATCTATCCCTGACATGTTTTTTCAGGCGTCGCAAAAGTACACTCATTGAGGCCATCTATCTTGCTTGCTGGTCATCCTCTTCTTTTCTTTCCTTCCATCTTTCCCAGCATTAGAGCTTTTCCAGAGAGCTGGATTTTCACATAATGTGTCTAAAGGAACATCATTTAAGCTTTGTCACTTGTGCCTCAAATGGGAATTCTGGGGTGGTTTGCTCAGTGATCCCTTGGTTTATTTTCTTGGCTGTCCATAGTATTCTCCAATCCCAAAGTTCAAAAAAGTTAATTCTTGTGGGCAGGGTGTCCAAGTCAAGTCTTGGGGGTGATAAGGTTGCATACTCTCCATATTTAGTCAATCTATATGCTAAATATATATGGAAGGAGGCTGGATTGTAAAAGAATAGTTTTAGAGTAAGAAGAAAATACATCAGTAACCTCTGCTCTGCTAATGACACTATTCCGATAGTTGGAACTGGAAGCTCTAATAATGAATGTCAAGGAACACAGTGAAAAAGGGAGACTAAAGTTAAATATAAAGAAGGCCAAACTAATGACAAGCGCAACAATCATTCTTAGAATTAACAGTGAATATTTAGAAGTGGTGGATAACTTTTGCTTTTTAGGATCTGCTATTAGCAGTTGCCTCTTCACTTCAGGAAAGACAGTTACACTGATTCCACAACATGAAATTCTTTATGGGATAAATCCAAACTGGCTTGGATAGAGTAGCAAGATATAAAAAGCCACCAGTTTCTCAATTTTGCTCTATATCATGGGTGTCAAACTGGTGGCCCATGGGCCGGATGTGTCATGCACAAGCCACACCCACCCCAGCTCCACAAAGGGAAAAAATGTCACGAAATGTCATGATACGTCACGTGATGTGATCAAGTTTGACACCCATGCTCTATATGTACCTTGAAAAATAAATCCATACTGAATTTACTGACTTTAAAAGATGATATATTCACATTTAAATACAGTAGCCCGACTTCCAGTGGTATCGTCTCAGTGGCACGGGGGAAGGTGAACGGCTCCCGTTCCCAGAACCCGATTACTTCATGTTTTGGGGACCCTTCGGGGTGCAAAGAGCCTGGAGGGCTTAGCGGACTAGAGGGGAAGTCCAGAGTGCAGCGTAGTGAAAGGCAATCACTTGCTGCAAAGAAGGACACCCCTGTCAAACCAACGTGAAAGTGTCTGCCATCGCATCATGGCAGACCCGAGGCTGTGATGATCCAGAGAGCACAGGGAAGATTTTCATAGCAGATTGTGACATGTGAAGTGGCGGATTACCCTGAAAACCGCAAGGCTGATGACTGCTTGGAAAAGTGAGTCCTGATTGTTTGGCTAAAAGGGATCTCCATCTGGGGAGCGGGCGGTGACTCGGCGGGAGGAGCAGTGATTCAGCAGAAAATGTTTAACCACTAAAGTGGCGAAGAGGAGGAAGGACAAAAGTGTTCGAGCTAGTGGTGTGGTGGTGAGAAGAGCGGACATTTCGGTCAGAATCTGAAGGAAAGGAGAAAGCGAAGAAGGAGAGAGATCGGGTATACAAGAGTGACAGGAAAAGAAAAGAAAGGAGAAGAAGAGAAGCGGTGAGAGCAGACGATGGCACGCCATGACAGCAAGAGAGGTCTGAGTGGACGAGCACCCTAATCAGAAAGCGGAGGGAGAACCCACCGCTTCAATAGAACTTTTGAACTGAGTGACCAGAAGAATTTGAGGCTGAATAAAAGTGGAGAAGTACAATAATAACTTAACACAGGGCTTTTCAACCGGTGGTACGTGTACCACCAGTGGTATGTGAGCACATGGCTGGTGGTACGTGTAGGACGGGTTGAAAAAACATGTAAAAAAAATGTAAAAAAAATATTAAAAAAAAGTTTTTTGAAATTTTTTTTTTTTTAAAAAAAGTGTAAAAGTGGATGAGGTGAAGCGGCAGCAGTGCCGCAGAGGCTTGTGGCAAAGTCAGCTGGAACTGCACATTGCCTGGGTCCTACTGAGAGCCCAGGATCAAAGCGCGCAGCTCCAGCTCATTGGCGGCGGCCTTGGGGGTGGCAGGCAGCCTCACGCAGTGTTCAGGGGAGATTCTGCCGGAGCTGCGCGACGCATTGCCTGGGTCCCCCCGCCCCACCCAGATGCCCTCACCTCCCCCAAGCGTTTTTTTTTTACTCACCTGCTTTCAGCAGCATTCCCTTTCTCTTGTCCTTCCCTTTCTCTTGTCCTTCTTCGCCATGTGTTTGTGAGACAAAAAAAAAAGTTCCATGAGACTTTCTACCTTCTCGCGAGAAGTTAGAAAGTCTCATGGAACTTTTTTTAATTTTTTACCCCAAACATGTGGCGAAGGCAGAGAAGCAAATGAAGACAGAGAAGTAAAAGGAGAAAGGGAGTGCAGCTGAAAGCAGGTGAGTAAAAAAATGCTTGGGGGAGGCAAGGGCATCTGGGCGGGGGCAGGGGTGCCAACCTTACCATGCATGGTGGCGGGAGGGTTAACGGCGGGCGCGGGTGGGCCAGGAGGAGCTGCAGCTGCAGATTGCAGGTGATGGCAGCGCGGAGGCCAATCGCGCGTGTGCGCGAGGCAGAGGTGCTGCCCGGGGCCAGAGGGGAGGCTGGGCAGATTGCGGGCAGCGGCAGCAATGGGGAGGCCGATCGCGCATGTGCGTGAGGCCGAAGTGCTGCCCAGGGCCAGAGGGGAGGCCGGGCAGATTGCGGGCAGCGGTGCCTGTGCCCTACCCCCTGGCCAGGAAGGCACGCCTGGCAGAAACCAGCAGCAGCAGCGAGCCTGCTTGGGCAGCGGAGATGAGCAGGGTAGTTTCCACATAATCCCATCCAAAAGTTTTCCCTCGGCTACAGTCTTTCTTTCCTCTGTCTCCAGGGTTTTCTCCCTCCTCCTCTCCTAAGGTTCAAAGCATTATTAGCTTCTCAAGGGCGCCACAATCCTCACGAAAGTGGGGCGAGAAGCAAAGGGAGCGAGAAAGCTCGCGGTGGGCTCGAAGGAGCACCTGTCAGCATCGGAGATGAGAAACTCCCCCACAAACCCAGGGGAAGGGGTGGAGAAAAGGAGCCCCCTTTGGGAGGAAGCCGCCACCTTCTTCTCCTCGGCTTTGCGCTCTCTTGTTTCTCGGCAGCTGGGCTGCCAAGCCTCTACTGGCTGGAACTCCACGTTTGTTTTGTTTTTTACTTCTCACCTTCATGTGTTTCTGCCGTACCTCCTAGGTGCTCCCGCTCCCGGGAACGGGGCGGGCGGAGGAAAGCTTGGCTAGGATAGGCAAAGAAAAGCCACGGAGCCGTGAGCTAAGATCGCAGGCAGGCTGGGAAGGGGGTGAAGAAGGGGATTGGGAGAGAGGAAACACCAAGCTTGTCCTCGCCTCTCCCAAGGACCTCCTGTGCCACCTCACAGGAACACCTGGTTTCAGATTTACGCCGCAAAAGTTTTTCTCGCGCAGAGGAGAGAGGAAAAACAATTACGGAACACTCTGGAATCCCTTGCAAGGCACCATGTACCTTGGTGCTTATTTCCTAACGCCCTCCCCCTGTGTTTTCTGCTCCACCCCGAATTCGCCTCCCTTCCACTCTCCTTACGCAGCCATCTATGGTCTTAATACAGCCCTAAGTCTGTCTCGCTTTCAACTCCCCCGTAAAATTCTTCATTCAGAGTCGACGGCCCGACATAACTTCCCTCCTCAGATGAGAAAGAAGGAATCTCTCCTGCCCGTGTCCCTTCCCCCCCTTCAAGCGACAACAGGAAGTTGCTGACAACTAAGTCAGCCGGTGCAGGAAGCCCTGGAATGGCCAGTCGGGGCACCTGGTTGCAGTGCTGGATGTCTTTTGCTCCTCCTAGAAAGCGGTGGCAAGAGAAAGAAGTCGTTCAAAGTTCAAGCTAGCTACTGGACGCCTATTTTCACTTCCCCCCCTTTTTTTTGAGTACTTGTCTGCCAACCCGCCCCATTATAAACGGCGCTGTAAAAGAAAAAGTCTTCCGCCCAAGCATAACTTTTAAGGATTTTAAGGATCTTTGAGAGGAAGAGAGGGAGAGAGAAATAGAGAGAGGGAGAGAAAGAGGGAAAGAGAAAGAGAGAGAGGGAGAGAGAGAAAGAGAGAGAGAGAGAGAGAAAGAGAAGGAGAGGGAGAGAGAAAGAAGGAGGGAGAGGGAGAGAGAAAGAAGGAGACGGAGAGAGAAAGAAAGGGAGACAGAGGGAGAAAAAGAGAGGGAGAAAGGGAGAGAAAGAGAGATGGAGGGAGAGAGAAAGAAAGGGAGAGAGAGAAAGAGAAAGAAAAAGGGAGAGAAATTAAATTAGTAACATGGTTGTTAAGTGAATCTGGTTTCCCCACTAACTTTGCTTGTCAGAAGGTTGCAAAAGGCGATCACATGACCCTGGAATAATGTGACCATCATAAATATGAATCGGTTGCCAAGCATCCGAATGTAAATCACATGACCCTGGGGATGCTACAATGGTCATAAGTGTGGAAAATGGTCATAAGTCACTTTTTTTCAGTGCCGTTGTAACTTTGAACAGTCACTAAGCAAACTGTTGTAAGTTGAGGACTATCTGTACTTTATCACTTTTTTCCATTTTTTTTGGTCATCAAGTTTTTGACACCTTGCTGGGTGACTGGTGGTACTCGAATGTTGCCATATTCTAAAAGTGGTACAATCGGTGAAAAGGTTGAAAAGCCCTGACTTAACAGACAATAGAAAATATATAAATATAATCGAGGCACTAAAAACTTAAGAGGAGTAAAGAGAGTTATAACCGGGTTATAACCGGGAGAAGATTTGAGGATTTACATTCCTTTAGAAGTAAATGCCTGAACTTTGCATTTAAGGCACACTTATCATTCTCTATTGATTAATTCTAATAATATGCATTTTATATAGAGTTAAGGTATTTATATATTTATATCTGTATCTAGCCATCTATAAATCTGGATATATTCACGTGTTTATAATTTAGCATTTAAAACTATATAAATACTATAGATACTCTGAATTGTTTAAATACTGAAAACTGTAAATATATTTTTGTATAAATTGATAATTAGAATTAGAATCAAATTTAGATATATACTAACTAATTGATTACTAATATTTATATTTATACTTATATAGATCTGCTTATCGACTTAATTTAAAGTTCTTGTTGGGATATCTTGACTAATTTACATAGACTATTGATATTGATATTTAAGCTGAATAATATACTAAGGTTGTTTAAAGTTGATTAAGAATAGAGATAGCTAGGATTAGCGGAATTGATTATCATTTAATACTTAGTACTACAAGGAGGATAAAAAGAGGGGGAAAAACAAAAACAATAATAACAACAACAAAAGATAGATAGTTAACAGTTGATGACAGTGTGGAAAAATATTTATAAAATACTGGGAGAGCAAAGTAGGGTATTGAAAGAGATGACCAGTATTACAACAACGACTTTAAAGGCAGGGGGGAAAACTGCATCAAATCCAACAATAACAATGGCTTCCCCATTAAACCAACGGTCGACAGAGGGGTCACAAAAGACAGAAAAAACTAATACGACCCCAAACATGCAAACAATGCAAGCCACTTTGACACTGATCCAGGAAACAATGGTAAAAATGCAAGAAACAATGTTTAACAACCATGGAGAAATGAAATATGACATTCAGAAATTGGATAATAAAATGAACTCAATCCAGGAAGCAATTAAGAAGAATGAACAAAAAATAAAAATAATAGAAGACAAAACAGAACAAACTGGGGGAAAATTAGACCTGGTAGATCAGAAAATGACGGCAATTAACAAGGACCTCGAAGACTCAATAATTCAATTAGAGATGGACCGGGCATCATTTTTCCTAAGATTCCAAAATGTGACAGAAACGAAGGAGGAAGATTTAGGACAGATAATGGCAGGTATTATAGCAGAATCTCTCCAAAGGGACAAACGAGAAATTATGAACGAATTGGATGAAGTATATCGAATCCAAACAAACTATGCTAGATGCCAACCTGGGATAATATAAGGAAAAAACATATGAAAATTCCTGGTTGGCTATCCACCATGGAGACAATGATCCACCCCAATACATTAGATATAAGCAAAATGCCCAGATACTCAGAAATTTTAGATAAACAGGGAAAGCTTAAAAATAATCAGTTACTAAAAGAACAGGGAATATCTATTGATTGGTGGCCATATCTGCAACTGCAATCTAGATACAAGAGAGACGTGGAAGAGTATGGAATTGACACGGAACCAAAACAACTAGACAAACTATTGATAGGCCCCAAAGGAAAATTAATATCCAAAATATACAATTATTTATTAGAATTTGATAGAGTAGAGGAGATGGTGAAAGAACCGATGATCGCATGGGCAAAAAACATAGGGCACAATATAGAATTAGAAAATTGGGAAAGAATTTGGAACAAAAATTATACCATAACAAAATCTGCTGCATATAAGGAAAATCAGTATAAAATGCTATATCGTTGGCACCTAGCTCCAGCAAGGCTGGCGAAAATGTATCCGAATCAAAGCCCAAAATGTTGGAAATGTAATCATCGTCAAGGTACCTTCTTTCATGCTTGGTGGCTGTGTCCTGAAGCGAAAAAGTATTGGACTAAGATACAAGGGTGGCTACAAGAGTTAACAAAATGCCAAATAGAACTAAACCCGGAAACATTTCTCCTGGGAATACTTAAAAAGAAATTTGACAGGAAAATAAGATATTTGATTTTACACATATTAACTGCGGCAAGAATTGCGTTCGCGCAATATTGGAAGGAACACAATATACCACCAGAGGGATTGATCATTCAGAAGATATATGAATGTGCCGAAATGGATAAACTCACGCTAGAACTAAAAGAAAAAGACGATTCGGAATTTTACGCGGTTTGGGAAAAATGGTATACTTGGATAGATAATAGAAACAAAAATTGGAAATATACATAAGGCTACTGTGTGGTTAGATATTGAATGTATATAGTGTATATATTGTATAGAATGCTGATCCAAAGTATATAAAAATGACACAGTCTGCTGGAAAAAAAAAAGATGATATATTCTGACTTCAGCTGCTCCTACCTGCAGTTTTTTTTAACAGCATTACTGATGTGGTTTGCCATTATCCTCTTCTAGGATCTCCCCGCCCCCCTTTACTTCAATCTAGCCAACAGGTGGTTCTCTATCCCAGGTGTTCTCCACTCCAAATATCAACCAGGGTCATCATTATTTAATCTCTAAGATAACTGAATGTCAGCTGTGTCCTGTAGCCTGCTGAGGTTAATGGGATTTACTATCAAATAAATATAGGTATTAGAATGCAGCTATACCCATATTCTTTCAAAAAGATACTGTACTTATAGTTTTGCCCTGTGCAGAGTTAGGCATGTCTGGAATCAATGTTTTTAGAAGCAGCAAACTGCATAGTATAGCAGCTATGTATTTATAGTCCTTAGGCACACGTGCTGGTGAATTTATCCCATTGAAAAAAAATGGAATTATTTCTGAGCAAGGATGCACATGATGAGACACTAAGACAACATCTGTGTTTAGTCATGAGTGAAATTTCTCAGTGGACATTTCCATATTAACTTTATGCTGTGCTTGCCTTGCTATGAATTAAACCTCTAAAGATCTAGTTAAAAGTGCCAAAGTATGCTTGTGAAGCTTTATTTCTCTTTGCCTATAAGTGCACATGAACATACTGTATTTCCTACATAAACCATTCCACAATCTTCCCAGATCTGCTTATGCATTCTGTAGGAACTTCTCCCCAAACAAGGGCATTTGTAATATAGCACACATAGAAATTTGCAACATGAAAACAAACCAGGATCTAATGAAACTTGAGCTTTCTCATGCATAAAACCAGGCTGAACACCAGACTCGCAGTGGTACTTTGAATTTATCCACAGAGACTGGGAATAAATATAGACCTTTTTTTAAAAAAAAGAAAAGAAAAATGAAAGTATCATAAATTAGCACCCATAGTATTGGAATAAATTATTAATTAAAAGATAATAACTTGTTAGCCTGTGAGCCATAGGTGATATCAACAAAAAGAGATCAACTACATCTACGTTATTTTTCCTCAACTCTTTTGAGGGGGAATCATCTTAGATCACGTGTTACTTATGCGAAGAGCCTAAAGCTTTAAATAATTTACATTTTACTGTTAACATAAAGAACTACATCAATGCAATCCCCTGTATATTACATATATTGGTTCAGTTTTATTACTCAAAATGTAATTTAGTGACTTGTAAGAATCCAGAACATGAGGATAAAATCTAAACGTGCTTCATCACTAATTTTTATTGCAAACAGTTCCAAGATACATTAAATGCTGGTGCTAACCTTTTAGGATGAGGAAGGACATTTATTTATTTATTGTGGTAGGGAGGACCAACCTGTCATCTGAAATTAGCTTACCTTCAAATTTGAATATTCATACTATCTCTGGGAATAGCCACAATGTTTCTTTCCCACCACAGAAGGGTGGAGGTTCTGCCCCCTGCTCACAATTTGTTTGGACCTTCTCAACAATTCTACTGAGCCACTGTGGCCTTCAATTTGAAAAAAAAACATTGTCTACCCCTGAATCCCTGACTGAAGTCCTCTTTCCCACTTATAAAGCCCATAATAAAGAAAGCTGGATCAACACGGATCTTTTCTATATTGAAAGCTAAAAATAGGTCTTCCTACTAAGAAATAGGAGCTTTGAACTTTGATAGAGAGGAGGAGAGCTCCTAAAAACATGCACTAATTATATAGAAAGAGAAACTTGCTCCTTACTTATGGATGGTTAATGGGCAAGACTGAACCACAGAAGTTAAATATATATGATCTGATCGTGCTGCAGATTTTTTTCAATTACATTTTCTTCCTATGTTGTTTTTAGAAGTGCAGGGTATTTTTTTTTAGATCAACCAAGTGTTAACACATTTGTTGTAACAGGAATTTATTGACTGTCTTGTTGCCCAAGCCTAGAGTCAGGGGATGAAATAGAGTGACTGGCCTAAAATCACCCAGCTGGCTTTCATGCCTAAAGTGGGACTAGAACTCACAGTCTTCTGGTTTCTAGCATGGTACCTTAACCACCAGACCAAAGTGGCTCTCTATCTCTACAATAAGCAATAAAAGAGGGCATTTGTTCTGTAGCAAAGTTGTAGTAAACACCTTGAATCAACTTCTTGGGTGCCAAAGTCATTGCATTGATTTAAATATAGCTGCCAAGTATACTAGGAAGAAAGAAGGTTCTTGTAATATTTAATTGTTCTACAATCCCTTGCTTATGCTCTGTAAAATAAAAAAAATGTTTCTAGCTGTGGTCCATTTTTATGTGACATTTTGTAATGAGAAAGTAAACCCACTAATTAGTACAAGCGAGACAGCTGTAGCAATAGATGTTGACACTGGGTTCATGGATAAATTGCCAATTGATACTCTCCAATGTTCCTGGACTACCCACAAGCCAGAAAACCCGAAGTTTAAACAATCAATCTGCATCTGATGAAAAGTCTTGCAATACACCAGGGTTCAACAATTCAGCAAGTTACCAAAACATGAACAACTGGAAATTGTTTGTAGAGTATAGGGTTCAGTAAACAATAATGTCACTTACTAGCATCACTGAATTTTTAGTTGTTTTTCTCCTTTCCGAAGTGATGTTCAAAACGAAGACTTTAAATCAGGAAATACTTGTTCCAGCCACTACTGCAAAGCTGGAATTCCTGAACAGCCCAGATAAGATGAAAACTCAAGCAAAGATCAAATCAGCAGTCCCTCTCCTATCTGAGTTCTCTTGTCTTGTTCATGATCTCAGTCTTCCTGGGAAGAATTCACTTGTCAACTTTGTTACCATCTTCTGAACATCATTTGGGATTGCATTTACAGTTACATCATCTTAAAACTCTTGATAATCATTCTGGGGAAACCAGTATATAAAAATTTTCTATCATGCCCTCGTGATTTACAGGTGCCTACAGATTATTTAACCAATGAATCATTAATGTAAAATGTGATCCTGATTTTTTTTTTGATTTTTTTTTAAGTCTTCCAATATTTGAGGGGCTGTCACAGAGAAGAGGGGTCAACCTATTCCCCAAAACACTTGAGGGCAGAACAAGAAGTAATAGATAGAAAGTTATCAAGGAGAGATCCAACCTAGAGGAGAAATTTACTGACAGCAAGAACAATTAACCAGTGAAAAGGCTGGCCTCCAAAAGTTTTGAGTACTCCATCACTGGAGGCTTTTAAGTAGACACGGGATAGCCATTTGTCTGAAATGATATAGGGTCTCCTGGTTGAGCAGAGGATTGGACTAGAAGACCTCCAAGGTCCCTTCCAACTCTGTTATTCTGTAAATGCAGCTGCATTTTTCTCCAACAGTGAGACCAGCTTCATGCTACAGTACCTAATAGCTTACAGACATTCCCTTCTGAGTTTTCCTTTAATGCTACTGTGCCCAACATTAAGGAGGATTATTTTGTCAACCAAAGTGTTACTTATGGTTACACAAATATCCGCAAGCGTATCTTGTGGTACGCAAATCAACACAACATTATTATAATTTTATAAAAGATTGCAGAATATGGGTAAAAGAAAGAAACAAAAAGTTAATAGCTTCTTTGCTGATTTCATTTCTACAATTTGCTATGCTCTCATTCTGGAAAATAGGTAAAATATAATAATTGAATTCAGCAGCTTTGATTTATATGTTCTGAATGCTTCACCCATTATTAAGAATAATTCCATTTCTGCCTACAGGCTGAGATGATGGCATGTGATCTCTGCCTGAATTTTACAGATAGTTGTGGATTTCTGCTTCTCGAAGTTTATCTAGTTCCATATAATTGTCAGGTTAATACAATAAACTTTGACCTCATGCTAGAAAATATATAGTATTAAATGTTTAACTGCCTTCCCAGAATATGAATTCATAGTGGGAAGAGATTTTAATCCTAGAAAAAAATCATCTGCAGAATGTTGTCATACTTATATGATAGAGTTTGCCTGGTTCCATTGCAGGTATGCCAAACTAAAAATAACGTATTAAATTACAGTGGTACCTTGGTACTTGACTGCTTCAAAACTTGTCAAATTTGGTACTCAATGCATTTTGACATGAAAATGTTGTCCCAGTACTTGGCATATGTTTAGTACTCGACATACTACTATAGGAAGAGGGGATAGGCTATGGCGAATGGATATGAAGTTGGCATGCTGGGAAGGTCACTGACATAGGAAAAGAAACAGTCAGAAAGTTCTACCCAGCTGAAAGAAAAGGTTATGTGGTAAGTCACGTGATTTGTTTCAGACTCATTCTTTTTAGTATACGTTGCACCTCCCAGAACCAATTAATGTACCACTGTATAGTCATTTGGTTTTTGTCCTTAACAAAAGGCTAGAACTCACAATCTCTGGATTTCTAAGCCAGCATCTTAACCAGTACACCAAACTGGCTCTCTATTGTTATATTATTATGCTATTATCTCTCAAGTTTACTTAAACTGATTGTGTATTTAATTGTGGATAGCTACTTTGGCAGTGACCACATACCTGAAGTTATCCTGAAGTTGTGATAGAAACTTTGTTTCTCTCACTGAGTGAAAACCAGGTGAAGAATTCCAGTCTAGAATTTTCCTTTATATTCTAGTTTTTCTACATTAATAGGTACAAAGTATCTTTCAGCTGGGAAAGTATGTTGATGGCATCCTTTTCCAAATGTTGTGATGCAAGTCATAAATAAAAAGGAATGCAGACAAAAACATGCCGTAATGGGGAAATACATTTAGAAATGTGTGTTTATGGTGGGATTTATGGGGAAGAAATGGTGAACTGAAGATGGCTGCTTTAAGATATCTGCAGTGGAATAAAAAGCCAGTGTACATCTGCTCATAATTCCTCTCTGGACAAAGAGAGGACTTGAGATCACCCATAAGTAGTCCAGACAGTTAAGGACATGAGGATATTATAAGATAGCAGTCTCCAGCAGATTTAGAGTTCTGAGAGCTGAAGGAATAGCCTTTGGTTGGTACCTTTTAAAGGGCATTGGGCTCACATACTTCTTTTTCTAATCACATTCAGAAATTGCTTATTAACTATTTTTCAGCTATTATTAATCTTCCAACCCACACCAGGTGATTTTCCTTCAATCTTAAGTAAAAAAAAAATTAAAAAAGAAGTTTAAGGACTTAAAAAATATTTTTTGAAATAAATAGCCAAAGGGTGATTAGAACTTTCATTTTGTAAAACTACAAATAAACTATGGGTCCAGATATATTTGAAGTAAGATTTTGGAATTAATTATAAGAAGCCTTCCCGTGGTAAAATGCTTTTGTTTTCAATTCTTTAAAAAAAAAGATAGGATGAGACTTTGAAGGTTGGATACTAGATGGAACCAGATAGAACTAAAGCATACAATAAAAGAGTAGAACACTTACTAATACAGAATGAACAAAATATTTTAATATTGGACACATTGAAAGATACTTTTGGATAATGAACCCCAAAATTAATTTTAAGAATGTTTGCCTCTATAAGATGGGCTGGGTTAAAAATGTTATGGAAGAACATGTTTTACTGGAGAAGACTGAAACTCACCTAAAAGTGAATTTAAAAATGACAGGCTATAAGAATGATATGGAAAAAGCTGCTACACTGGACATATAAATGAAAGTAGCTGATGTCTTAATAATTAAAAGGAATATACAAGTAACAAACCTAAAAAACATTCCTAAACTGAATTTACAAAAGAGGCTTGTTAAAACTGTACAGTTTTAAGTCCAGAAAGAAAAAAAAGCACTTTTTAAAAATCAAATTCTTGGGCATTATATTTGAAGGAACTAAAGGTCAAGATTGTTAAAAATAAAAAGAAGGAATATAAAGTTTGTCTATTTGATCAAGATTAAAATAAACGTCATTATCTTTGGTAACCCTTGAGACTTTTACTTATCATGACTGAACAGTGATGCTTTAAGGATTTGTTTATTTATTAAGGTGGTAGAGGAAGAAAAGATCATTGTGTTTCAAAAGAAGATAAGTTACTAAAATTGTTTATATGTGATGAAGGGAAAAGTCATTTCTTTATATATTTCTTTTCATTTCTTTACTACATTCTTATTTTTCTTTTTACTTTCTATTTTTTCAGCATTTCGTTTTATTCTTTGATTTCTTTAGTTTGTATTGGTTTTTATATTTTTAATTGCAATGTTTACTGAATGACTATATATATGAAATGTGTGTTTATGGGGAAATGCTTCTTCAAGAAGAAGTGAATGAGTAACTTAATTCAGTTTCAGTCAGCCAGTTCTTCTATCCTATTTTCAGAGATGATCGATGGTTGTTCTGTCCCTCCACTTCAAAAGCTCTTTTCACTTCAGGACGGTGAAGTGTTTCATAAGAGTTCTATTTTGCTATTCTAAAAGGTGGGCAAGAGGAAGAAATAAGACATTTATATTCTTCCTTCACAGACTCTATCTACAAAACCTCCTCGTTCCTGCCTGCACCTTGTCAGAAAGGATAATAAATTTAGCCCGTTAAAATTCATTGGTGAACAATTGCATTCTTGTTTTTTTCTTTAACAGCTTCCTTTGAACTTATTATTTCCCGACAGACATAATTGCATAATTTGTGATAAAGTGTCTCGATTTTATATGGTGTTTAATTGAATACTTAAAGGATATTTTATTGCTACAACATGCACTTTGTTGGGCATGTTGCTAGGAAGAGTAAACGGATTAGCATGCTTCTGACCAGTTGGACTGAAATCAATGGTTTCCAGCTTCCCTAACCATTGGCTATACTGGATGAGCTGATGTGCAGGCACAGATGTTGTAAAGTGACACATTCTGAGGTCCCTTTTGCATAAGAGTTAATAAAGGGCTGTAGGCATAACAGCGCTTAAATGCCACACACAAAATATGATTGAAACAAGAGGACTAATGTTGAAATCGTTTTGAATTAAATGCTACAATTCCATAACATATCATCCAGGAAATAGATATGAATCCAGTACTGGAGATAATGCAGAAACTCCTCCATTCATCTTAAGGAACAGAAGAAGCTGCCCCAGTCAACGGCTTTCCAGGGTTTCTAATGAGAATTTCTCCACCTCTATTTGAAGACACTGTGAACTGAATTTATAAATTTATCTGTCAAAACCATTATATTACTAGCATATAATTATATTACTTTCCTCTGAAAACTGGAAGCTAAGCTACATATGCTGTGTTTCTGTAAAACAGAGGGTCATTTGGTCTGTTTAGAATCTTGAAAGTAAACTGTAGGAACCATAGTTGTCATAGGTAGAGGGTCTTGTCCATTCACAAACTGACTATGTCCAATGGAAGCCGGGAGGATACCAAGGGATAAGTCCAAGGATATTATTATTATTAATAATAATAATAATAATAATAATAATAATAATAATAATAATAATAATAATAATAATAATAATAATAATAATAATAATAATAATAATAATAATAATAATAATATAAAATAATATAATAATAATATATATAAAGGAAGGGACCTTGGAGGTCATTGAGTCCAGCCCCCTACTCAGGCAGGCAACCCTACCATTTCGGACAAATGGCTGTCCAGTCTCTCTTAAAAACTTCCAGTGTTGGAGCATTCACAGCTTCTGAGGCATGTTGTTCCATTGGTTAATTGTTCTAACTGTCAGGAAGTTTCTCCTTAGTTCTAGGTTGCGTCTCTCCTTGATTAGTTTCCATCCGTTGCTTCTTGTCCTGCCCTCAGGCACTTTGGAGAATAGCTTGACTCCCTCTTCTTTGTGGCAGCCCCTGAGATATTGGAACACTGCTATCATGTCCCCCCTCGTCCTTCTCTTCGTTAAACTAGACATACCCAATTCCAGCAAACCGTTCCTTATATGTTTTAGCCTCCAGTCCCCTAATCATCTTTGTTGCTCTTCTCTGTACTCTTTCTAGAGTCTCAGCGTCTTTTTTACATCGTGGTGACCAAAACTGGACTGGATGCAGTATTCCAAGTGTGGCCTTACCAAGGCATTGTAAAGTGGTATTAATACTTCACGTGATCTTGATTCTATCCCTCTGTTAATGCAGCCCAGCACTGTGTTGGCTTTTTTGGCAGCTGCAGCACACTGCTGGCTCATATTTAAGTGATTGTCCACTAGGACTCTGAGATCCCTCTCACAGTTACTACTATTGAGCAAGGTACCCCCTATACTATACCTGTACATTTGGTTTTTCTTTCCTAAATGTAGAATCTTACTTTTTTCACCATTGAATTTCATTTTGTTAGATAGGCCCAGTGTTCAAGTCTGTCCAGGTCCTTCTGTATCTTAAGCCTGTTTTCTGGAGTGTTGGCTATTCCTGCCAGCTTGGTGTCATCTGCAAATTTGATGAGTTCCCCATCTATCCCCTCGTCCAAATCGTTGATGAAGATGTTGAATAGCACTGGGCCTAGAACAGAGCCCTGGGGCACCCCACTACACACTTCCCTCCATGTAGATACAGTTCCATTGAGGACCACATGCTGAATACGGCCGGTCAGCCAGCTACGAATCCATCTGGTGGTGATGCTGTCTAACCCACATTTTTCTATCTTATCGAGTAGTAGGTTGTGATCTACTTTATCAAATGCCTTACTGAAGTCCAAGTAAATTATATCCACAGCATTCCTCTGATCCACTAATTTTGTCACTTGGTCAAAGAATGCAATAAGGTTTGTCTGGCATGATCTATTTTTGACAAACCCATGTTGGCTTTTAGTAGTGATATATAGGTGCTGATAGGTACTGCAGAGAATACCATAATCAACCTTGATGAATTCAGTGAGCTTTGTGAAAGACAAGTATAATGTTTTTTTCTTAAATTGTTCTTTCCTCATGGAACTGAAAATTAATTGTACTCACAGAATAGGGCAGCATTGTGCAAATACAATGGTGTCTTTTATTCTATGAAGGCCCTCATTGATACTATTTCTACCTGTAAATGTGCCTGTAGTTGCAATATAAATAAGGTGCAATGCTTATTTCATAGGTGCAAGCTTATATTTTGGGTCATCAAATAATGTTGATGCAGCTATATAATGAATTCAAATGGGTTACTTTTCAGTGACTTTCAGGGAAACAGTGATAAATCCTTGGTGTGGTACAGATGGATACTGCCTCCCAGGCAAATTGCCCACATGGCAGCATTTGTCTGAAAGAGGCAGTTCTGCTCATGTGTGCCTAAAAGTTATCCATCATTTATTGGACCTCAGGGGGAGCAAGCAACTCAATTTTGCCTGGGAGGCAGGTCATCTGGAGTATGTGTCTCCAGCCAGATCATCTAATTTTAAAATGGCCTGTTTCAGAGATTATTAATTACTAGGGGGATACTGTCTGAGATTGGAAAGTGTTTCTGTTTGCTTATCCATTTCAGGGTATTTTTTGGATGGCAGATCCTATTGAGATCAGTCCCAAGCAGGTGACAATTTGTGCATGCCTTGAAGGCAGACATAAGAATAATGCAAATCATCTAATATATTTGTTATCTAACACACGTAAAATTGCTCTATTTGACTCATCTATCTGAGGTTCATTTAAGAGTATCTCACTATGGACTATGAGGTAAAAGATATAAATATCTCCCATCATCATCATCATCATCATCATCATCACCATCATCTGGTTGGAGAGACATAATGTAATATCTAGTACTACATTATGATAACTTCTTAAAATACCAGTTGTAGATGTTTCAATTTTCTCTCCTTTTTTTTTCATTTTTTTTCTTTAAAAATGTCCTGCTCATTCATTTATTATATGGTAGGGTCATAAAGAAAGCAAGATATAATGAGAAGCATGCTGGAATTATTTTACAAAAGTGCTAAGATGAAAGGCTCATACATCAGTGGTGCCAAAGATATTGTTGAGATAACAATGAATGCTAAATAGAAGAAATAGTAAAAAAAAATGAATCTAAAATAAGCTATTCTTAATTCTTTTCTGTGAGCTTGAAAATCATTGTCTCTTGCAACTGTTTAACCTTTGAGGCTTGCATTAGTATGAAAGAGTGTGTTTCTCTTCTGACAGAGAGAGTTAGGAAGCCAACATCATGTCTTTTATCTCTTACCTTCTTCTAACGCATTTTGAAGTTATTTGGCCTTCTCCCTTCAGTTCCAAATTTCATTACATGGGGAAATTGGGTATTGCTAGACCAGTTTTCATATACAGTGAAAGCAAGTCAGAAAATGGACTGTCAAAAAATGTCAGGAAAAATAAAGCATATTTCTGTACTGGACTAAGAAGGTGAATATATTAACTGTATGGGCTATGTAAAGCTTTGATTTGGAGATTCATTTCAAATGCAATTCAGCTGAATCTGTGAATAAGATTGGTTTCCCAAACTGAATTGAAAAGTCATACTGATGAATTGAATTCATTCATGTGGAAAGTCAAATAATCTGGATTAAATTTTCAAAACTAAAAATTAATGATCCCAATCAAATTAATGTTTAAGGTCAGGGTGGAACTAATCTTTGTGCCCCAACAATTGTGATACAAGCTTCAAGTTCCCTTACATGAATATCAGTAGTGTGTGGATTTTCACTACCTGATTGGACTTTGAAGACCCAGGTGGAAATATAGAGAAAAACAAATTATTCTCTCTAGCTCATTCAGGGAAACATCACACTGGATTTCACTTTTGATATTCTGATCTGCCTTAAAAAAAATGTAAATAACTGCATAACTGTAATATATATGTAGCTATGTAATTGTGTCAGTTGGATCTATCTCATTTTTAAAAGAATATAATATCTAGTGAAAGGGGAAGGTTTTTTCCCCATGTTATTATCAGGGAATTCAAGCCATAATTACAGTTTTGATGGAAAGATGGCAATTTACAAAACTGCTTAGAATTTCTTATTTGGGGCTTTAAATAACCTAGAATGTATCCTTGTTTTTGACTCAATTATTATTATTTATTATCTATTTTCCTTACAAAATAATTATTACCTTTCCAATGAAGCCAGTAAAGCATTGAAAGGCAATTTACCTATGTGCCATTGTTGAATCATATAGAACAAGAAGGACAGTTGTTGATAGGAAAACCTCACAACAGAGAATTATATCTCCTCTAACATTGCAGCATAGGATTCTAACTCCTACTGAAGTGTTGGACATTATCATCAAAGTACTACATGGAGCAGCCCAAGTTACATCATGTAACACCTTGGCAGAATAGAATTGGTCCAGCCAGTTGCATCAGCAGAGTTTTGGGGGTATTGTTGCTGCAACACTCCCACTTTACAGAATTCTCCTCCCAGTATTCTACAATCACCACTGTAATTCAGTCAACAAGTTAAAGCTTTTTTACTTCAAATGCTTTCCATCCACAGTTGACTGACAGTTGATGCCTATCTTGAGTTTTAGTGTATGTGTGCCTGAGTTTGATTTTTGATATTGATTGTGAATATTTATTTAAATAGTTTTTGGAAGAATAGTTTATCTTTGTGAAGAATCCTTGGGATTGGGGTGTACTGCAAACAAACCAGAACATCTGTCTTTGCCGCTTATTGATACTCAAACACAATGCATGGTAGGAAACGGCTTGTTGTAATATTCTAATCACGTAGAAATCAGGAGATCATGAGTTCCAGTCCTTCCTTGGGCATAATGCCAGTTAGGTGACTTTGGGCCAGTTACTTTCTTTCAGCCCTAGGAAGGAGGCAATGGCAAGCCACTTCCAAAATTTTGCCTAGAAAACTGCAAAGACCTGTCCAAGCAATTACCAGGAGTCAACATAGAGTCATAAATATAATCTTAAATAAACATTTTAAAATATCACCATGCAATTTTTTAGAGTTCTTACTTTGTTCTGTCCCTTGAGTGAATGTTATCAAATTGATCTCTTCAAATGATTGGAATAAACTATATGGAGCATCATTTCAGAATCTTCCTCCTTCTTACTATTCTAGTCAAGGCATAACTGAACATATTTATCAATTGTA
>JALGBA010003850.1:2385000-2557500 GCA_023970755.1 Azemiops feae
TTGTTTTCCAGTGAACCTCTGAATAAGTTGGGGATTGCTAGACCTTGTTGAGTCCTGCAAGTCTTTGGGTGGGATCTCCCCTTTCTTGCTGGAGTTTTTAGATTCTGTGTGCTCTTGCTTGCTGAGTGGGAAGGAAGCTTGAATGACTACAGGGATGAAAAGTGGAGCACAGAGTGGGGATAGCCTTGGGAGGCCTGGGACAGACAACCATGGGCCTGTGTAGGCCTCTGAGGACCTCTCCAACCCCAAGGCATCCTGTGCTGCTTTTCACAACTTTTCCATTCATTTAATGTTTGCATCAAGGAGAGCAAGGAATGCAGTCATTAAAGTAGACTGTTAATGACCGTCGTGACACGTGACCGTAATAGGCAAGCTCCATTACAGTCGTATGTCAAGGACTACCTGAAATGTTCTGTTAAGAGGGGCTGGTTTTCAATCATTTTCAGATACCTAGTTATTTTTAGTTAAGCAATGTAACCTAATTACTATAGATTTAATTTTAACACTAGTAAAAGAACTAATTTCTTCCCTGTAGCATCTTCCATACATATTAGTTAGTATTTAACAGCTCCTTAACTGTTAGTACTTAACAGTTCCTTAATAATAATAGTTATGCTGTTGCATACTGTTATTATTACACTATGAATTTCAGTAGCTAGTCAAACTTAGAATCCATGTTCCCTTCCTGCTGATCTAATCTTATAAGTACTGTTTAATCATGTAAAGATTTATTATAACAGCCTCCCTATTGTATCAAAAAAAGGTATTAAGACTTTTACTTTTAATTAATATGCTTAATTACTCGCTAACTTTGGACACGTTGCGTGAAGGCCCAGCTCTCTGAAAAAAGCTGTAATTCTGGGAAGGGTGGAAGAAAAAAGAAGAGCAGCGGGAAGATTGATGGACTCAGTTAGTGGTGATGAGGACACCATTGGGAGACCTGGAAGAGTAGATTAGGATAAATTGTCATGGAGAAAATCTATGTGATCACTAGGAGTCAAAAACAACTTGATGGCACATAATCAATCAATTATCCACTAAATTAAAAACAAAAATAGCTATCTAATTTTATTGTTTATATTTTTTCCCCCTCAGTTTCAGATAATTGATATATCCCTTTTGTATTTTGGACTGTAACCAGCACAGTTCCTTGACATTGGCTGTGACTATTGGTGTGGCAGATGTTGAAACAGTGACATCTGTACAGGGTAAAGAAAACAAAAGGGAGAGTGTGACCACATAGTCAAAGCATTAGTCTTTTATGCCTGCATTAGTTTTAAATGCATATATAATTTAAAAGAGCAGAGCTTTGATCACATGATTTTTGCTGCCATCTTACTTTTACATGGCCCCTGTGGGTGCTGATGTTGAACTGCAAAGCCAAGTTGTCTGTCCTTGATCTTAAATGTGACTGGTAGACTCCATTTTATATCTTGAAGAAAGCCTTCCAGAAGACAACAGGAATTGCTCCCAAGCTTTTTCAAACATTCAAAATCAGTTGCATCATGGTCATTTATTGGAATTCTGTTTCTTTAAAAACTATGTAATTAGAATAATATGAAAAATTCAAGCTGTTCGTGTTCCTAGGATATCTGGTTATTATTCATTACTGAACACAAGCACAAGAGTTGGGTGCAAAATGGATAAAAAGAATACACAGGAAGCCAATATTTCTATTACAACTCTTATGCAGAAATCAGCCAGAGATTTACTGCTGGTACAGAACTGTAAAATGTTTTAGTTTCAATCACGTTAAAATGGATTAAATGGATTCTGTATTGCATAGAAATATGCTTATTTTTATGCAGAATGTTTCAGCTCATCCACATTGTTTCTTCTTCACAGTGGAATACTAAATAGTTTACAATTAATGTAACCATTTAGAATCCAATTATACTTACTTATCTTCTAGAAATTCTGTTTAGCAAGCTTGGTGTACAATGACAATGTTGCATCCTGAATTTTATCTATCAAATTGCTGTTTGGGATTCAAACAAATGTTCTTTTCTCCTCAGCCTTATATCACGTTTATATTTGCACACTGGAACTAATCCTGTCTAGTCTACAGTTTCTTTTTTCTTTCTTTTCTTTTTCTTTTTTGAAATTTAAGAAGTTTGTTATTCATAACACAGCTTTATACTTAGTTCATCTATGCTGGGTTTCTTACAAGAGTAGGAGATTGGTCAAATATGAAAGATTTAAAAAATGAAACCATGAGGTGAATCAATAGCTGCGTTGAAGTTGCTTTAAAGTACTTGTTTGCTTTGATCCTGAAAACGTAACTACTTTGATTAACCAGGAAGTCTTCAGTTGTGTGAAGGCTTTTTTTGAAAAGAGAAGGAAAAAAGCTACCAATTCAAGGACACATTTATTGAAATCAGAGAATCCATGTTTATTAACAGAGGAGACCTAGTTGGATATATCCAAACCAAGCCTTTAAACAACTTTACATTAGTGGCATTTGTATCAGTAATTTTTAGTTCATTTGCCATAAAAAGCCAGTCAAAAAAAGGGGGGGGGGAATTACTAAGTCCACAGTTGAAACTCATTATGAAAGCTGATTTTGGGTTTCTTTATGCTTACTGATGATTGCATTTCTCATTCCTGTTATTTTAGAAATTAGTTTTGTATTAAGATAATGCATTTAATGCTACAATAGAGATAATATTAACGGCGTTAATGAAGGGAACTTGTTTTATGGTATAAGCACTGTTCCTGGGTTAAGTTGTTATACTTGTAAAAAAAAGTTTTTCATATTACTAGAATTATAAACATTCAAGTTATCCATGGTTGTTTATGTTTCACTGCTCAGTGTATTGTATTGGTAGGGGTGTGTTTGTTTTTTTAATCATGATTTCAGTATTTTGCCCACAGCCATTTGAATTATTTAGAAGAACAAATGTATTTTATATCATGGAAGCATTCTTCTAATACTGAATGTTTTAGGTTTTAGAATAATACAATATATCTGTCTGACAATTACTTATTTCGCTTTTCAAGTCTTAGGACTCACTAGCACTTTTGGTTTGTATTGAAGTTTTCCTCTTTACTGTTTTCTGATGCTGCTACTATTACAACATGCACTAACTTTGAACAAATTGTGCTGTGTATCAGTTTGTTAAAAGGTTTTTCAGGCCATAAGACCTCTTAGTTAAAATCAAATTTCCCAGAATCCCTGCTCAAGAAGCAAAGCTCTAATGGTAGAAAAACTGGCTGTATTTTGGGAACTTTATTTTGTCCTTAGTCACTTACAGAATCCTGTCAAACAGGCTGTATTTCATTTCAGGGGATCCCATGGTTTAATGGAATAAATTTGGAAACCCTTGAATTACATTGCATAATAGTGCATGCAGAAAGCAAATAATTTAGGGTTTTCTGAAATAATTAGAAACCGTATAATCACAGGAAGAAGCTTACTATAAGTGCCTATGGACTACAGGTAGCCCTTGCTTATCGACTGCCTTGTTTAGTGACAGTTACAAGTTGGAGGAAAAAGTTTGCAAAGTTATGTGATCTCTATTTGGGTACCTCACAACCAGCTTCCAACAAGCAGAATTAATGGATATAAGAGAGAACTTGTAAATTGTCCCATGATGTCTTATTCAGTTAATAATAGAAATGGAAGTAACAATGTAGGTCCAATGCAGTCACATGATTTTTACTAGTCAGTAAACAAGGACTATAAATGCCTATATAATCTATTTCTTTTGATGCATTAATTCTATCATGAATAAGAGTAGCCTATTAGTACATACACAAAGCCATAGTTAGAATTAAGAGAACTATTATTGCATTAATGGGATATATATGGGGATCATACATCATATGATAAGATATCTGGTTTGAATTAGAATCTTTTTTAATTCATTTATATTTTAAGTAGTTAACAAAGATTTCAAATTTCTTCAAGAATGGGACAAAAAGAAATAGAGGTTTTTTTTTTTAAGTTAACTAAAATGTAAACAACCTTAATTATTTATGCTGAGGATTGCTTAAAAACTTTGGATTTCAGATTCTGTATCTTGTAGTACAATACAAAGTGCCCCAAACTATCCAATCCTATCAGTAGCACATTAAAAAGCAAATACTTTAGAGATTGGTATGATGTCACCTCCAGTTGGGTTTTACTTTGTTTAGCCCTGACTCCTGAGAAGATGTCAGCAAAATTTTGATCTTTAACTGATCTGAAACTGAACAATTCACAGAACTATCTGTCTGCCCCTTTCTTGCTGTTCAAGCTTGGTAAAAATGTACACCTGCACTGAGTAGGATTAGCAAAGGAGCGACACTGGAATACAATACAGTCATACATATTCCACATGTATAGGCATACTGTACACACATTCCATGATCCATATTTTTATTTGCTGTTAACACAGGGGTCTTCAAACTCGGCCCTTTTATAACTCATGGACTTCAACTCCCAGAATTCCTCAGCCAGCGTGCCTGGCTGAGGAATTCTGGGAGTTGAAGTCCATGAGTCATAAAAGGGTCGGGTTTGAAAACCCCTGTGTTAACACAAACCTTTTCCATTCAGCCTGGCTGGATAAGATGGGAGAGGATGCAAAGCTGGGTAGAAAGTCAAATAATTCAGGACAGCAAGTACTCATTATCTAACAGACCTTACTTAACAAAAAAAAAAATGCTCAAGCAGAAAGAAAGAAGCCTTTGGGAATGTTATGATCTTTGAAGGATCTTGCAACTGGGTCACTTTACTAGAGGAAAATTATGGTTTCCAGGTGCAGAAAAAATGCAACAGAAAAAAAAATCATGAATTAGGCATGACTTGAGAGTTACATCATGTAATTGACATGCAAATTAAGTTTTTTTAAAAAAAATAAAAGTATGATAAATGTGAGATAAAGCAAACATGGCTATCTTCTACTTTAAAAAAGAGATACACTCAAGAATTAAGTAGGAAATTGTTTTTAAGATTCAGAATAGTCTTTTGCTGAATATTATAACAGGAAAAAAAACCCAGTTCTAATGCAAATAGGTTTGTGACAATGGAATAATACAGAGGGTAGAACAAATACTTTGCTCTGTAGCCTCAGTTATTTGTCTTGGTATTTTCTATATATATTAGTGTATTTGGGTGTAGATATCTACATTTATCTACACCGTCTAAAAATCTTACATCTTCTATGCCTCCTCAGTCAGTTGACTCTAAGGCAATTTAGAAACATGAGGTATACAGAGTATGTGTTGCACTTGCCCAATTGGATCCAAGAGGTTCTGGACCCAGGAAGCATGTCAATGTGGCTTTCACCTATGTTCTTTCAGAAATCATTAAAGATCTATAACAACCATTTATGTTATAGTTGGTTTATAGTTGATGTTCAGCTCTTATGGTCAGATTATTTTTTATCATATGTATTGTTTTTATTTGTAAGCTTTCCAAAGTTGTCAAGGAATTAGGCAGCCTCAAAATCCCATTAAGTACATAAATATTAAATAGATAACTCTATGAGTTATTTATTACCACAAACAATGGGTGCGATTACTTTTCAGTTTTTCCTGTTATTGTCAAACAACCAGTATAAAATCCTTCCTTCCTTCCTTCCTTCCTTCCTTCCTTCCTTCCTTCCTTCCTTCCTTCCTTTTCTTCCTCTCCCTTCTCCCTAGAGAGGTAATTTGTTTAAAGAAAGGACACTAAAGACTTAAGCAACTTTACCACTAAGAGGTTCCTTATTGTTTTCTCACCTCACTTTTATGAAGAAACCATCTACAGGTGCTCTTCAACTTATATTACCATTCATTTTAGTGGCTGTGAAAAGTCATAAATCGAGGGTGATCTGTACCATTTGCTTGATGAACTTTTTTTTCTCTTTTAAGGGTATATAGGGAACTGGGAAATGATAATCTGGGAGATTGTTGTGACCAAGTTAATGTAATATACGAAATGCACCATCCTGTAAATATTCTTTCCGTGTATGTATCCGGATGTTAATTCTAGCTGCAGTATTTTTAAATTGCTTTTTGCAACTTAGGTGGTTGTAGAGGAAGATAATGGATGATTGTAAAAGAGGCTTCTTTCTCTTCTACATTTGGTAGCCACAAAAGTGATTACTTCAGCTTCTCCATTCTCTCTCTCTCTCTCTGAATAAATTCCTTATTTGCAGAGAAGCAACACATTCTTTTGCTTTGCTTGAGAAATATTCATGCCAAGAAAAGCAGAAATCTCTTTTTTTTTGGAGACTTTCCCATTTTTATTCTTCTTTTGGGGTGAGGAGGTTTCTGATCTTTGTAATTAGAAAATATTGTGTGTACCCACATGTTTTGTAATTGTGAATGGTCCTGCAGTTATTATTGAATGAGAATAATGTGACTTTCTCTGCTGACTCTAAGACTATACATATTGTTTAAGAGTAGACAAAGGACTACTGGTAATAAACCATTAAATGAATGGCTATCTGCGCAAAAGGTTTTTTTTTAAATGAAGTGCATCTGATATTCACTCTTTATTTATCTATCTATTTATTTAATTATTTTCCTCATGTTTGAAAAACAAATCAGAATGAACGTTCATGCAGCATACTCTTTGGATGGTGGTAAATGGGAGTGTAAGCAAAGGCTAGCCCTTTTTGTGGAACTGATTCAACCCCAGGAAATTATGTTAATGTTTTTGTGCTGCAGAGATTGATGACACTAAAGAGGATCTAAGTATACTAGGACTGAATGTTTAACATGGGAAAATGTAGTGTGATCCTTAATAATAGTAGCTGCTGTTCTGCTAAAGTAGCCATGCTGCGTTCATAAATGAATGTGTTGCTAAAAAAAAACAATTAAAAAATCATGTCCTGACACTTTGTTTAAAAGTGAGAAAATAAGCAGTTCAATTTAAAATAAAAGCATTGCTGAAAAGATGTTTTTTCATTACTTTCTCAAACAAAATATTGCTGCTACCATCTGAATTTTTGATGCAAATTGTTTCAGTTAACAGATGGGTGGTGGTTGTGTGCAATAACATTTTTAGCAGTTTCCACAAAACCACCATTTTGTAGGCTTCAAAATGTATTCATGCTTTGGGATCCTGACAATACTTGTTTGAATCCCCAAATTTATTTTCTGCTGTGTGCAAAATGAAAAGGCAAAAATAATGCAAATTTAGAAAAAAATATATATATGAAAAGATTAAGGTAGTAATTCTTTGATTCTTCTATATGTTTTTAATACCCGTATAAAGTTAAGTTGAAAGTATAAGTATCAGAAAAGAACTACTATCACAACATGTAAGTTGCATGTTATTTTGACCAGCTCCTTTAATCATCTTATGTATAATATTTTAAACATGTACATGATTGTATATGGCAGTTCAATCTAAAAGTATACTGTATTATGCCGGACCAATTCTTCACTTTGTATATATAGAGATCTGTAATAGATACCTACCTCCACTAATTATGGTGGTTGCATTCCAAAGAGACTCACAACTTTTGATTACCCACAAGCTCAAATATTTTTCAGCTGCATCTCTGGAACTGCAGATTTCCACTTTCAAGAATATCAAAGTGCAAGCAATGATTTCCAGGACACCATATATAGTATAATCTGATATAGTAGGAGTTGGTTACCTGTAGTTACTATATAGCATATGACTTTTATCAATTAAAATTTGAATATTAGGCATTATCATGTTTCTATCTGTTTCTATCTTCGCCTCACAATAGCCCCACCAATGGCAGCCTCGGTGAAATGCTTTCTTGTAATTTTGATGTTTTAGATTATTTTCTGTGACTGAGAATTTCACACTCAAGAATTGAAATTTTGAGTATCAAACAATGGACTTTAAATAACAAGCATCTTTTGGGCACTTTTCTTTCCTTCTTTTCAAATGCCGAAGAAATTTTGACTGAGAGATTGGCAACTATTTCTTTCGGTCTGGCAGAAAAAAAGAAGCAGAAGAAGAACAAAAGAAGGAGGAAGAGGTCAAGAGAGGAGGCATATTACAAAGGCTCAGGAAGCATGGAGTAAGCAAATTTCCCCTCTCTGCATTTAACTAATCTTTGCTCACTCATAAATAAGATAAACTGTTACTTTTAAATAGAAACAACTCAGGTTTTTTTTTTTAATTCGGCAGCCCTCTGCTTCATTGAAAGATGGCTGAATGATTTGATTAATGATAACTGCTTGCAAATCCCAGGATTTCAGATTCAAAGAGCAGATAGAATTGCAAAAACATCCGGTAAAAAGAAGGGAGAGGGTCTCTGCTTTTATAGCAACAAGTGATGGTGTAAAAATGTACAGTAACCACACTGAAGAAATTGTGTGATGTGGACTTAGAGACATTATTTACCAATTGCAAACCGTATTATTGTCCATAAGAGTTTTTCTCATTAATTTTGGCTGCTATGTACATTCCACCCCAAGCTTGTACAAACAGTGTATTACAAACTCTAGCTGACCAGATTCTGTCAGAGATAGAACAGACTCCCTTCTCATTGTGTTAGGAGATTTCAACAGTGCTAACTTAAGCCAAGAGCTACCAAAATACATACAGCATGTCAACTGTCTGACTAGAGGCAAGAATATTTTAGACCATTGCTACACAAGATACTTATCGGTCTTTACTGTGAGCAGCTTGGGACACTCTGATCACTGTATGACTCACCTTGAACCTGTTTATACACAAAGGCTTAAAACCATAAAACCAACAATAAAATCAGTGAAGACTTAAACTGAGGATGCAAAATTAAAGCTACAGGCTTGCCTTGACTGCAAAGATTGGAATGTTTTTGAAGCTACCTCTGCAGGCTTGGATGAATTCAGAGATACTGTGACATCATACGTTAGTTTTTGTGAAGACCTATGTGTGCCAACCAGAAACCTGTGAATACACAGTAACAACAAACCTTGATTCATAGCTAATCCCAAGCAGCTGCATCCTGCCAAAGAGGAAGCCAACAGGAAAGGAGATAAAATGCTGCACAATCAGGGCAGGAATGTATTACAAGGGAGATCAGAGCAGCAAAAAGAAGCTATTCTGAAAAGCTGAGGAATCAGCTCTTAACAAATGAACCAGCAAATGTATGGAAAACCCTTAAAAATATCACTGGCTATAGCAAACCTCCTTCCCATGCTGAAGGGAATCAACAATTGCCAGATGACCTGAATGAATTTCACTGTAGATTTGAGAAGAAACCACTGTCAACTATCACCACCATCCCCATCTCAGATACACCAACAGCCAAATCTCCTAGAGCATCTTTCTGGGGGGCCTCCATCACTGGTGATCACAGAAAAAGATGTGCAAGGTCCATTTCATAGACAAAAGCCTAGAAAAGCACCAGACCCAGACAAGGAAACTCCTTCTTCCTTGAAAGTTTGTGCTGACCAATTGGCCCCCATCTTCACCTGTATCTTTAATAAATCACTCAAGATGTGTCATGTTCCTTCTTGCTTCAAATGCTCTACTATCATCCCAGTGCTGAAGAAACCCTCCATCAAGGAGCTGAACGATTACAGACTGGTCACTCTGACATGCATAATTATGAAAACCTTTGAAAGGTTAGTGCTGGTCCACCTGAAAACCATCATGTATCCGCTGTTAGATCCCCTACAATTTGCCTACTGAGCAAATGGATTGGCAGATGTTATACATCTTACAATATCTTGATTCTGCAAGGACCTATGCAAGGGTCCTTTTTGCAAATTTCAGCTCAGCATTCAATACCATCATTCCAGATATTTTTCTCACTAAACTGACTCAGCTAGCTGTGCCTGACCACACTTATAAGTGGATCATAAGCTTTCTAACAGATAGGAAACAGCAGGTGAAGCTAGGCAAAATCACTTCAGATACCTGTACAATTAGCACAAGTACCTCCCAGGGCTGTGTGGTCTCTCCATTACTCTTTTTTCTCTATACCACCGACTGCATCTCAAAAGATCCCTCTGTTAAAGTACTGACATTTACAGGTAATACAACAGTGATTGATCTCTTTTGAGACAACAATGAATATGCATATAGACAGGAAGTTAAACAATTGGCCCTGAGGTGCAGCCAGAACAATCTTGAATTGAACCCACTCAAAACTGTAGAAATGATAGTAGATTTTAGGAGAAACCCTCCTATTCTACCACCTTTTACAATACTAGATAAAACAGTATCCACAGTAAAGAACTTCAGATTTCTAGGTTCTATAATATCTCGGGACTTAAAATGGACACCTAACGTCCTGTGCCAACTCAGAAAGCTCAGGCTGCCCAAGGAGCTGCTGATACAGTTCTTTAAAGGAATTATTGAGTCTGTTATTTACACCTCTATAACTGGCACAGCAACCAAACAAGACAGACCCAGGCTTCAATGGATAGTTAGGACTGCAGAAAAAATAATTGCAACCAGCCTGCCTTCCATTGAGGACCCTGTATACTGAACGAGACAGAAAGAGGGTTGTGAAAATATCTACAGATCCCTCGCATCCTAGACAGAAACTGTTTCAACTTCTTCCCTCAAGATACACTATAAGGCATTGCACGCCAAAACAATCAGACACAAAGACAAGTTTTCCCCCCCATGCTATCACTCTGCTAAACAACTAATTCCCACAACACTGTCTTATGCCCTGGGATGTCAAACCTCCTAGTAGGGTTGTATTATATTACTATTATCCTTCTCATCTTTCCTTTTAAAAGAAAATATGTTTTATTATTTTTTTAACATAATCATCTTAATATTTGATAAACAGTGTGTTGTCTGGGTTTACATTTAAGAAACATTCACTAACAATTGATTTCCATAATCTATAATCCAATAATAACTTTACTTGATTTCCTCTTTTTCCCATAATGTTCTCTTTTATCAACCTTAAGTTAATACAATTCTTGTTATTTTAGTGAATGACGATTGAGTATAAAATGTTGTCTAATATTTCTACAGATAATAATCACATCAATATAATATTTCTTTTCTATCTAGTCATTCTGGTTGTCTCATCATAGATCCTGTTTACAGTTCTTGTTTACATTTATTTTCCCACAATGTTCAAAACATTCTTACTGGTTAAGATTTTCTCAAAGTTAATTACATTTGAATATTTAAGTATATTTTTTTTCTCATGTAAGCCAACTCAATACTTTTACCTTTCTTAAGGAATAAATAAGACTAAAAAAAGAAAAAAGAATAAGAATAAAGAGAAATAAAAGGATAGTATGCTACTTAAAATTCCTATTTCCTATAAGTTAATACATATTTATTTTTAAAAAAATCGTTCTTTTTTACCATAATTAAAAATATATTTAATCTTTAAATATTCCATTTAATAAATCTAGTCCTCTAGTCTTTTAACTCATATTCAAAACATTTTTAATCCATTCTAATTTTCTTAAAATCAATCACCTTTAAATATCTAAAACATTTTCTTTATATAAGCCATTCCAACTCTTTTATATTACTCATATCAATAAATAAATCCATTTAATATTCCATTTAATAAATCTAGTCCTCTAGTCTTTTAAGTCTTATTCAAAACATTTTTAACCCATTGTAATTTTCTTAAAATCAATCACCTTTAAATATCTAAAACACTTCCTTTATATAAGCCATTCCAATTCTTTTATATTACTCATATCAAGAAATAAAATAAAAAGAAAGAAGAAAAAGAAAGTACTATGTTACTTGAGGGGGTCTTCCCTCTTAAAATAAAATTCATATCCAAAATCTTTCTATTTCTTTAACCATATTCGAACAGGTGTTTCTTTTTTAAATATTCTCTCTGATAGGTCCCATCATCTATTTTCTTAATTTTCACTTTAGCCTTTTTCTTTTGCCCAGTATCTTCCTTAATGAATATATTTTGCTGAATCAAAGAATCTTTCCATATTCTTGTAGATGTTACTGTAGATATAAAAGGTAAGTCAAGTACAATATCTTTGTAAGAGGCAGTAATTTCAAACTTATCCAGATTTAGGTTTTATAGTCATTTCATTTCATTTCAATACGTTTTGGTCCTCCATAAAGGGTTTAATTTGCCGCTTCCATTAGTAAAATGGTGGGGCAAAAATCCCCCTCCTTCACTTTGCTTCTTGGGATTTTTTTTTCTTCAGGAAAGTTGATAAGTAGGATAGAGAAAATCGATGTTCTTACCCAGATTCAAACACGCTGTTTACAATCAGCTTAAAATAGTGCTTTTGACTTCGGTTGCTTGCAGCTTGGGCTAGACTCTGAAGTTAGGCTAGCCTTTCTCCTGTTGGTTTCTGGAAGGCTTCTCCTGGACCAATCAGGTTGACTGCCGTCTCTCTGTGGTCCATGGGACTTACTCACTTCTTTGCCGCCTCTTCGGAGTGGCTTCTGGCCCATTTAGGGTCCCCTAACAGGAAGAAACTCAGCCGAAGGGCATGGAGCCCCGAACCCCGCGACTGCTGCGCTGCTGCACAGGACTGGAAGTCCTCCTTCTCATCTTTCCTATTGCCTATTTCCCTAGCTTCTTATGACTATAACTTTGTTGTTTGTATCTCATGATTTATGTTGATTGATTATTTAGTATCCTATGACTATCACTGAGTGTTGTATCATATGATTTATGATTGTATCTTATGCTTTATGATCTATGACATATCACTTTGTTGTTGTATGAGAGCTTATGCACTGGAAAAAAATTCCTTGTGTGTCCAATCACGTCAATAAAGAATTCTATTCTATTCTATTCCTATTCCTATTCCTATTCCTATTCCTATTCCTATTCGTAGTGTAGATAATGTTAATATTTTCAGTTGACATATTATATGCTTCAGTTTATTTATTAATTAGCCTGAAGGTTATGGTATAAATGCAAAGCTTACCTTTACAATAGCTTTGATTTTTTTTTCCTTCTTCCCTGCCAGCCCTCAGTGGTTGCATTACCAGCCTGAAAAAAGAGATTTACAGCTGCTGCTCATTCACTATCTTGTATATTTTCATAGATTTAAATGTTACCCAGCTTTCAATTTTATAGGAACAAGATTATGGATGTAACTTTAGAAGTATAACAGTCATCTTTTTCTCCAATTTAGTCATGGTAAGTCACACACCAGAACCTGTGAGAAAGTAAAGACCATCTGCTAATACGAAGGAATAAGATTATGTATCTTGTTTGAAATGAAACATGCTAAAACACATACACACATACATACATATACATACATGTGTGTGTTATATGTACATACGCATATAACTAGTAGTGGGATTCAAATATGTGAACAACCGGTTCTTTGTGTGGATGTGCTTCCGGAAGTCCATTCTGGGCCTGGGCAACAAAAAATTAGCTACCGATTCTGCCGAACTGGTGCGAACCAGCTGAATCCCACCACTGCATATAACTATATATTTATGTTTGTGTGTGTGTTTATGTGTGTATGTACATCCTGAGTTACTTTTTTGTTTGCTTCTACTTCTAGCTTTTTTTTAAACACTACACATTTTCAGCCCCTATTTTCTCAATAAAAGAGCAAAAAATAAAAGGGAAATAGCTTCAATTAATGAAACAGAATTTTCAAGGGTCTGTTCATTAGTGACACAATGAGCATCAGGTTTTATAAGGCTGACAGGTTTTATAAGGCTGCGTTGTTTTGTGTAATGCAATTACTCAGTAAAAACATACAGAATAAGTGAAGGTGTTCAATGCACTTCAAGCTATTTGATCTGTTCAGTCATAAAACTTCTGATGACTTAGCAATGTGTGATTTCATCTGCAGTAGCTGTCAAATTCTGCCCTTGCATTCTAGACTGGACAATAATTTTTTTTAGGAGTTTTGATTAATGATATTTATTAGAAAGAAGATTCAGATTGCAACCACAATAATTCTAGCAGATTCCTTACTTTTAAATGAGATACTTCTATATTGACCAGTTTGGGTGGCAACATTTTTGTTTTTTCTCTCCTGCTTTTTAGACATAAAGATATTGAGGTTTGCTCCATTAGGCTTTCAGCTATACATTGTTTTGGTAAATGTCGGTCTTTTTATTGGTGTTAGAAGTAACTCTCATTTGGTCATTCAGACTTGCAGAACAGCAGGAATTCATTATACTTGTATAACATTGAAACTCTATAAAGAGCAGTTTTTAATTAGTATCACAATATGTCTGTTCCTACTAAAACAATTTTAGTTGCAGTCTTGTGTAATTGGGCTAAGAACTGAAGTTGATATTTCTTTGCCCTTCTTTGAAAATTACTAGAATCTTTTCAAATCCAAAGACAATGAACTTTGAATACCAAGTATAACTTATGATACAACTCTGTTTATTCTTATTCTTTATTGGCTAAGTGTGATTGGACACAGAAGGAATTTATCTCCGGTGGATAAGCTCTCGTTGTACATACAAACAGCAAAGTGATAGATCATATATTATAATCATAGTTACAATCATTAATCATAAGATACAAGCAACAAGTGATAAATCATAAGATGCTAACAGGAGAAGATAGTAGGGAAGACGAGAAAAGATGAGAAATGAGAAGATGAGAAGGATAATACCAATGCAGCCTACTACATGGGTAAATATCTTTAGGCCTAAGACAGTGCTGTGGGAATTAGGTGATGGCATGAGAAAAAAATATCTTTAGTTGCTTTTGCATTCAGTGCCCTATCACGGTATCCTAGGGGGAGAAGTTGAAACAGTGCACGTGAAAAGTCTGTAGATAGTTCCTTAGACCTCTTTCTGGTTCATGCAGTATACAGATCCTCAGCGGAAGACAGGATGGTTGCAATTGTTTTTTTCTGCAGTCCTACCTATCCACTGAAATCTATACCTGTCCTGTTTGGTTGCTGTGGCAAACCAGATAGTTATTGAAGTAGAAATGACAGACTCAACAATTCCTCTGTTGAACTGTATCAGCAGATCCTTGGGCAATCTGAGCTTTCTGATGGTTCTAATGTTAGGTGTCCATTTCAAGTCCTGGGAGATAAAAGAACCCATAAACCTGAAAGTCTCTACTGTTAATTCTGCATTACATAAAACTGTATTTGATGAAATAGAATAGCTCAAATGTCTTAGGATTGTTAGTGTTAACTTTTCCTTCTGCTTCTCCACCCTAATCTTTTGATAATCCTAAACAAGCATCAATTTGTGTAGCCCATGTTAGAATTTATGCTTAAAAAAACAGGCTTTCAGGACTGAAAACACAGAAGAGTCATCTGCTAGATTTCCTCATTTATATTTAACTATTAGCAGCTTTGAAAAGGGTTTCTAATTTTAAACATTCCTCTTCTCCTTCAGCTCCCTCTTCTTTTCTTTGTAGAAAAGCTTTAATTTGCTTGGGTGCATCTTTAATTTATCCGCCAACACAGTTCAGCTTGGAATAGCCCTTGACTATGGCAACTGCTGCCTGACGTTTGGAGTACACAGCTTTCTTACATTATTTGGTCCTTGTAGCTAAAAGCCATGTCTGAGGCCCACATTGTCTTGAATTCTTCTTTCCACATAACATTTGACTGAGTATGTCTTAAGGGGGGAGCTGGACTTGTGAACCATTCCCAAAGAATGAATGAGAACAATTCAGACTTCTACCATAAGAGATTTATATATAGTTAGTACTTTGTTTTCTGTTTTAATCTAAGTTATAGAGGTCGGAATTAAATACTATTCTGAAATGTTTCTGATTTCTATAAGGCTTTAAAATAATAGATGTGTATATACATATAGATGTATTGTTTGTTAGAGACAGAATCTCCTTTTGTATATGAGAATGGATAAAATGGTAATCATGTACTACTTGTTTCTAAAGATATGGCCTTGGTTTACAATTTTCTCTTTAGGAATTCAGTTTTATCCATCCATCACCTGTCAAGTTTTACTTTTTCCCCCAAGATTATTTTATTTTGTATTCTAAAATAAAATTCTGCAGATGAACATTAGTTCATAGCTAAATAAAAAGAATATAATTTCAAATAATTGAAATAATATAATTTCCTCCTAGCTTCTCTTTCTCACACAAATATTTATCAAAACCATTTCATTTTTTAATTGCCCCAACACATGTGAAATTGAACATCAATGAAAAGCAGGCTCTCATTATTATTTTTTTATTACATAATGCCGTTACTGTATTGTGCATGGCATTTACAAAGGTCATTTTTAATATACATAATTTTTTTCTATCCCATTTTCAATTTTGTATTGGGATTAGGAATTGATTTGTTTTTTCCCATGAAGTCTTAGGAAGAAGGATTTAAAGTAAGCAAGACAGGTGTCCATAGGGAACATTCTGTAACAACAGCTAAGGGAGTTGGTCTGCTGAAATCAAAGGCACTATATTTATTTATTTCCCTCCTTTTTTATTTATATAAACAACTCATGGTGGTGAACATATCTAATACTCTCTCATCTATTTTCCCCATAATAACAACTGTTTGAGGAGAACTGGGCTGAGAGTGAATGATTGGCCCAAGTCAGCTACCGTGTTTTCCTGAAAATAAGACCGGGTCTTATTTTTATTTTATTTTTTTTTGCCTCCAAAAGAGGCACCAGGTCTTATTTTCAGGATAGGCCTTACCTCACCTCCAGCACTGACAGCCCCACCCAGCTGGTCCACTTCTTCTGGGGCCGAAGTTCTGCAGCTGCATTCGGGCCTGCATTTTTCAGTCAGGCCTTTCCAGAAGGTCTAAGCAGCCGAGTACCGAGCTATGGATTGAATCCATAGCTTGGTGCTCAGCTGCTGAGGTCTTGCAGAACTGAGCTATGGATTGAATCCATAGCTTGTTTCTTGGCTGCACAGGCCTTCTAGAAAGCCCTGTGACTGAGAAATGCAGGCCTGGCTGCAGAAGAGGCCTCAGAAGAAGAAGTGGGCCGGCAAGGAGAGGCCTGGCTGCAAGGTAAGTGGGTGCAGGGCAGGTGGGGCAGCTCCACCCACCCACCCTCGCCCTAGCTTGATTTTTAGGTCTGTGTCTTGCCCCAAAACTTTTCAAGAAATAAAGAACTGGACTCAATGGATCTCACTGTGTCATCTTTGTTCTTAGCTCTGACAAGTGGTACAATCTGTCTAGACCTGTCTTTGGAACAATTCTGTTTTTAGCATTTTTATTAATCTACTTGTAAAGCTCAACAAACAAATAAAACATATTATTTTCCATTTGGCAACTATAAATCTCAAGAATGCAGTAACTCTTCGTTAATACAAATATGCAGAATTGGCAGCCTGACTAAAATAGGAAGCATAACCATGAAACACGAGGGAAAGCAATAGCAAACAAAACACAAGAACAACAAAAGATTCTTAAAGTTAAAATATGCAATCTTGACTGATTATTACTTATCCAGTAGGAATTGGAAGAGTGCCTCTGTGGTATTTTTTTTTCCTTTGGTCTATATACTCTCTTCAAGTCTCTATAGCTATAGGATTAAAAAAAACCTCATTGCATAACATTGAAAAGAATTGTGATTGAAAAAGAGTGTTTTGCAGGTGGGACAAAATTTTGAAACACTTTTTGTTCTTTGTTTTTGTTTTTGTTGTTGTTGTTAGTTGCGAAGTCGTGTTCGACCCATTAGTCTATAATATCTGAAATGTTCTTGGCACAGAATATTCTGAGTTTTTCAACTTCCCTTAGTTTTGAGATTAGGGAGATACTCTTCAATTGAATCCAGGAGGGAACAGAAAATTGGATTAGACATGTGGCACTAAATAATTTGAGGTATGCAAGAGGTTAATTTGATTCATGATGTCAAGTGCCAATAAAAAGGATACTAATCTATGGCAGCTATTCATTTTCTCTATTAACATTGGGCTCAATTTAATTATTAGAAAATAAATTTGGAAGGCAAAGGAGTTTAGACCTTAAACCTAAACAATTATGTTAGAGCACTTGAGGTAAGACAGATAGTCAATGGTTTTGTTTTGTTTTTAGTTTTTAAAGAAAGAAGAAAAGTAGAGGATTTTTGTAAGATTATTGTATCCAGATTACAACTTCCATAGTTTCTAGGAATCATGTTAATTGATTAACTAGAAATTTTGGAACATAACTAAAATGCACTAGTGTGAAAAAAGAATGGAACAGATTATATTTTTCAAGGTTATTTTCAAGTAACATTTTTAAGGTACATAACCCTGCCACATTATTTTGACTTGGGCAGGATATAAATATGATATATAAATGAATATAAAATTGCTAAAATCTGATTTCCAGTTTTTCAAGGTATTTTTCCTTTTTGAGATGTGGGCTGCTAATGGTTGTTTTTATTGTTACTTTTCCCTAATATCTGTTTATAACTCTGCAACCCTCCTTTCCATCTTATTTCAGCTGAAAAATCCCCAAATGAGGAATTTATTCATAATGTCTTCTCTTGAGAAATTCAGCTATGAGAAGTGAGAGAGACAACAATTTCTTGGAGGTATTATTGTGCAGTTAATGCAATATACACTCATGATTCCTGACTGCTTCATAATGAGGATGGCTGCAAAAACCCCACTTCTTATTCATAAACAAATTGTTGAAAATTTCATTTTCATTGGGGAGAAAAGTGAAAGGAATATACAATCATTTATTTTTTAGTACTTTTAAATTTCAAAAGTGGATTTTCAAATGGCTTAGAAATTTGATATATTTGGGTGTGTAGAATTGATTGCCTACAGTTTGGATATTGGCCCATAGACATTTCACCATAAATATTTCAGCTAAATTGCCCTGTAATTCAATCCAGTAACAAAGAGAGGAGAGAAAAAGTGTAAACCTTATACAGCAGTGAATGGTAAATTTGCTAAAATGCAAATGATTTTCATTTTCCTTCATATATGGACAGTTGTTTGTCTGGAATGGCATCAGGTCTCTTGCTTGAGCAGTGGGTTGAATTAGAAAACCTATAAGGTCCCTTCCAACTCTGTTAGTTTGTATTCTATTTCCTACATAATTTGAGTCACTATTTATAATAATTAAGTAACTAACACAAATCATGGTGTTGCAGGTGAGAGGATTAAACCTGTGCTGTGATTTTTGTGAGAATAAAAATGTAACAGTTCCGTTTTCCTCTCTATTATCAAATTATTCACACTGTGCTTGTTAGATTTAACACAAAACAATACTTTTTCTACAGAAAGTTTGGAGTGACTAAAATGTGAGCATTCCTATGTTATTTATCTGAAAGTAAGCTCCAGTGAACTCGGTGGAACTTGTTTTTGTCTATATTCAATGGTGTGCATGTTTTCTTAATTGCCTTTCTGCAGGACGTAGAATTACCTCTCAATACCTTGCAAGTGAAATCACCTTATCGTCTTGTCTCCAAAAAATAATTGGTCTAATAAATCAAATTTTGAAAAAAAAATGTTGTTTTGCATTGTGCAAAGGTCTTATATCAGGATAATTTAATTCATACTTGCACTGAGAACCTAACTTCATTGTTTAGCAGTAAGAGATATACACTCTTCTTTTCCATCTACTCTATGTCTTCCATCTACTCCAGAGCCCCTCTCTGAGTGAGATGGACAGTTTAGAAATAGGAGATTGTATGTATGTATGTATGTATGTATGGTATGTATGTATGTATGTATGTATGTATGTATGTATGTATGTAGGATATACAGAAGCAGGAAAAAAAAACTTCTTACCTGGCAATCATTGATAGAAACATTTCAGTTTGGTTTTCCTATTTATATCCACCATATCTCTATAGATTTTTCAGCCCAGCTTTCACTTTCTGAAAGGGCTGATTATTAAAAAAAAAAGTTTCCAAAGGAACTGAAAATTCTGGTGTGATCTATAGCAATAGAACATTTCCTGTTAAAATGCTGAAAAAAATATGCTAATGAATCATTTTGAAAACAAGAATAAAATGTATCCACACAGAGAGAGAAGCACTAACTGACTGTGGCAAGTATCCTTAAGGTCTTTTCAGTAATCAAGAGTACAGCTTGGGTGTGTTTGTAGCAAGAACTCACCGTATACCTCATTAACCCTCATCATCTGACTAAACACAAAACTCATTTCAGCATGCAGACAGCTTGCTGTTAAGGAGAGCAATTTTTATTAGGTTCTTTCACAAGAAACCCAAATGCCTGACAAATTTTACCATCAAGCCGCATGCATAAGTACTATTTTCGTACAAAAATTATTGCAAATGGACAATAAAGTGTGCTTTCTGTGAAGAAGAAAATTAATTGAAATAGGATTAAAGTTATATGTTGCTTTCATTCTGTAACAATGCTTCACTCAACTGTTAAATAATGGATTATTTTACCTAAGTAATAGGATTGATTTTGGCCACTTTCATCTTTGACAGCTTTACATTTAAGGTTAAAGATGGGGGGGGGGGGAGTCTTATCAATATCTTTGATCATTGCTGGATAAACTTTTTTTTTTGCATTATTTGGTGTGTTTAGACTTAATACAAATTAAAATGTAATATTGGATGTAGTACACAAATGACCAATTCTTTCCATGAAAGTTTTGCACAACTATAATGCTTTTGTATTTCAGGTAATTGGTTCAATGAATTCATAACAGAATATTCACAGTATTCAGTGAATAGTGGTACAGATATCTGCCCAATAAAGAAGCAGATTCATACGCTAATATATTGGAAGATTAAGTGTTTTGTAACCAGGACAAAAAATAATAAGTGGCAAAGAATCCCAATCTGCTAATAATATGTATTTAAAGATTAATAATAACAACATTTAAAAAATCCTAAACTCAATAATGAGCTGGTCTTTAAGGGTTGTTTGAAAAAGAATTTTCCCAGTGTCCATTCCTTTTCTTTGTTAATTGACTCATTTATGTTACAGCAACACATAACTTCAAATGACTTGATTGATAAAAAACAAAACAAGATCTTATTCCACCAGCCACTAAGAAGATTATAGCAATAGCAATAGCACTTAGACTTATATATCGCTCCATAGTGCTTACAGCACTCTGAACAGTTTACAAATGTCAGCATTTGCCAACAATCTGGGTCCTCATTTCACCAAATTCAGAAGGTTGAAAGGCTGAGTCAACCTTGGGCTGATCAGGATCAGACTCCTAGCTGTGGGCAGAGCTAGCCTACAATACTGCATTCTAACCACTGTGCCACCATAACTCATAGATTAATTACATCACTACCATCATCCCTCCATAAGGGGCAAAAATAAAGAATTGTAATAGTATAATTGGGATCACCAATCATACTACCAATATGATGGGGAGGAAATATATATAGACATTTATATATCATTATTTTCATGGAACATCTCTTAAAAACATTATCTTGATCTGAAAAGACGGTTAACTGTAAGTAACCATAAGTAAATATGATTCAGGTGGAATTAGTTATTTGCAATTAGATATTTGGAAGTTAAATTTACCTCCCCTTGGAATGTTTGGCTACAACTAACATGTTTTGCAGTTGACTAAACATTCTCACAATGATGCAGTAAAGTAGTTATGCAAATAAAGCCAACATATTTTTTTTACCAAAATATATGGCATCAGTGCAAGTACAAACCATTTGAAGAATAAAATTATGTACAAAAATATTTTCAAATGCATATGCATATAATACCATAAATACAATACCAAATGTATAGCATATAATTACCATGCTATAAATGCATATAATGCCATTCTTAACAGAATAAGTATATTTACAGATAACTTTTATTGTAATCTGCTTAGAGTTCTTATTTATTGAGAGACTTGATTTGATGAATTAGGCAGGAAGAACAATTGTGTGATCAGAGCTGTTCCAGGGAGACTCTGCCTACCTGAACATTCCTTTCACTTTTTGTTTGAGGCCATTTTAATCTTACTTGCAAACTTTAAAGATTTTTGTTAAGCACTTTTTCCTGCTTTTTCTAAGACCAGCTTACAGTATATCATAGGTATGAATAAAATCTAAAATTAGCTTTAGAATTCAGGCTATAATGTCAGTCAGTGAAGAGGATTCAGACAGCATGCCTATGAAAATTTCAACCCTGTTTCTCCACTTTTTGAGAAATGTAGTAATTCAAACCTAGGCTTCATGGAGACAGTGAATAAAAGCCCACTCAAAATGCTAATGTTTGTTTACCTGAGGGTATATTGATTCAACTCAACCTGCTGAAAGGAGTTTTGGAGAGAAGCATCTTGTCATTCTATTTCTTTCTTGACCTAATGAACTCCATACCATTTTTGCTGCCACTCCATTGCCCTGATTCTGCCAGAAACATCTGAGAACTACATGTTCTTTCAATAAGGAAGAGGCTTTGTACCTTTTTAAAAAAGCATCTTGAAAGTTAATTCCCTTTTGCAACCTGCTAGGATTTTTTTGTATTATTATTTCTATCCCAAGCACTGGCTCAAAATTGATGAGCATACAACTCTGGGGTTTAAATCAATCACACTGAGAAGTTTAGGAAGTCATTTATTGGTATTTTTTACAAAGAGAAAAACCAACAGAGGAATCCAGTAGAATTAACATCATAGGTAGGTCAGAACTGGTTTTTCAAAGCATAAAGTTCCCAAATCTATCTTCTGATATTACTGCTCTTTCTTTTTACAAAGCTACAGGCTCTACTGAATTATCTACCAGTGCCCATTGGAGAGCACACTGAAGCAATATATATGCTAACCCCCATCTGTATGTTTTCTTTGCTTTAAGTGTTTATAAAGTTGACTTTTCTAAGGACCCCTTTGGTTACAGAATTTATTTTTCTCTATTGTAAGTTATTGTAAGGATGATAACCCATAGGGAGAATGTTTAACTAACCTAACAAATGAGAGGTGCCATTTCTTTTATAGATACAACTTCCCTGACTTTTAAAATACCCACTTTGTCAGACCAGTTTGAACTTAAACCATTCTTAATAACTAACTGCAAAAAAGCCAATAACCTTTGTCCTTTTGTCCCTTGAGTTTCAACTGCTGAAGAGTTAATAGCATATGAAGACAGTTATTCTGGCAGAACTCAAAGAAAGCTGTTATTTTGTATTATGAAACTAAAAATATAGCAGCTATTTCCTGTAAGGCCCTTAAAAGAAAATTGGTCTTTTGTGTTAAAGAACCAAACAATAAAGCAGTTGTTTGTGTTTACAAATTTAAAGAAAAAGTGTCTCTGGTGTTTGAAGTAGCTTCTTGGAGTCAAGCACAACTGATATTGTTTTCTTAAAACTGGTTTCTAATTACCCCTTCCACCTTGATTTTGGGGGTGGTTCCAAAGTGCCCCTTCACAATGCTTAGCACTGGTGTTCCCTTGCCTACTATTCTAGCACTCCAGGTTTAGAAGATTTTTCTTTTATTGAAGAGATGCCACTTGGATTGTAATGCATATTTCTTTCTTTCTTTCTTTCTTTCTTTCTTTCTTTCTTTCTTTCTTTCTTTCTTTCTTTCTTTCTTTCTTTCTTTCTTTCTTTCTTTCTTTCTTTCTTTCTTTCTTTCTTTCTTTCTTTTTTCAATCTCAGTTCTTGGGCTCTGTTCAGGGTATTCAGTTTTAGGGTGCCTCCCAGATGGAGTTTGCCTTCTGCTTCAGTTGCCACTCCTACCATTGCTCTTATGCTTCTCAGCTTCCAACATGGCTTCTTTCTGGTGCATTACCTAATGTTGCTTGGTTTCTCTCCAACCTTTATATGCTGACACTCTGGTAGAAGAAGAGGGTGACCATTAAAGAGAGGGCTAGTATCATACATTCCATTCAGAATCCTGGAGCCAGAAAGGGCATCATTGGTAGAGTTTTTTCCCCACCCCTTTTGCTATTCATTTTCTTTTGCCAATACTTTTTTTAAAGAATGCTACTCGCTAGCATGTCTTTCCACATGCTTCATGGATGCTGATTAGGGAAAGACAACTGGGCAAATCTTCCAGAAGGTTGCAAAAGCCTGTCTGATTTCAGAGTAGGAATGGGAGTGGAAATCCCTGTGAGGAAGGCATTCCTATCCTCACCTTAAATCCTTATTTTAGATAATTTTATGGGGGTGGAGGGGAAAATGTTAAATACAAGAGGCCTCCTCAGAATTTTCAAAACAAATTAATTAATTAAAAATTAATGCCAAAGCGTGGAAATTTTTAAATTCAGTAATAAACTCCCCATAGTAGAAAACCATAATGTTGTACTTTTTTGGATGCATTGTATAGTTGACAAGCACTTCTGGGAATAGTTATATGGTATTTTTCTTGTTATTATCATGCTGTAAATCCAATTAGTTAGACAAGACCATAGCCTCAGGTAGAAGGCTAAAACTATTTGTTATTGAGATTGGCTAAAATCGGCTAGAATCTTGCAAGTCCGATTGTACTGTACCATCTCCTTTATATAGTTCAGTGAAGTAAGGAAGCATTTGTCTGAAATGATTGTGAATGATATCCTGGTGTGGTAAAAAAAATGCTGCAGCCTCTTTTGCCAAGGTAGCAATTACTGCATATCTCCATCAAGATCCTGTTCTCTACAGGTACTGTGCTGTTTAGTTAGGAGCTTTGTTGGTTGTTGGTTGATTGATATGTGCCATCAAGTTGGTGTAAACTCTTAGAAACTACATAGAGAAATTGTCTGTGTCATGGGTGTCAAACTCGATTGCATCTTCTGATGTATCGTGATGTATCACAATGTTTTTTGCCTTTGTGGAGCCGGGGTGGGCGTGGCCTGCATGTGACACATCCGGTCCGCGGGCTGCCAGTTTGATACCCCTGGTCTATGTGATCCTTCAGGTCTTCTAATCATACTTCCAATGCTACTGTAATTGACTCTACCTACTTTACCATAGGTTATCCTCTTCTTTTTCCTCCCATCTTTCTCAATACTATATATACTTCTTAACAGACCTAGTGTTTGCATGATATAACTATATGAAAATTTGAATCTGATCATTTGTGCTTTGAGTGAGAACACTGGATTCATTTGTTTTAGAGCCATTTGTTTATTTTATCCCTGTCCATGGTACTCTCCGGACTTCTCCAACACTGAAGTTCACAAATTGCAATACTCTTTCTGTCTGGCTCCATCAACATTCATCTATCACTTTTATTGAGTATCACAGGAAAAACTTTTATGTGCATATACTGGTTTTTGTAAGTAAGGAAAAATCCTGGCATCTGCATATCTTTTTTTAAAGCTTCATTACTACTCTACTGATGTCAGGACCCAAACCAAGAATGATATATGGTAAGTCTTCCAAGCTGAGTTCTTTATTGTTTCACACCTATAGCAAAATCTGCCAGACTGAAGACTCTATTATCTGAATTATTAGGGAGGGGCTGTCTTCATCCTCTTTGTCTTACACACTCTGGGCTGCCTCTTACTCTTCTCCCTCCTGCTAATTTGAGCTATAGTCCCTCACAAACAAGGGCTAATCTGAGCCATGTATCTTGACTACTGGTTCCTTATAATGATAGTCAATCCAAACATCCTAATCTATATATTATTTCAGTACCCTCATTGTCAATTCTAATTCTGGTTGCTGTTCCTGTTGTCATATTTAATCTTAGTCCCATTTTTTTCCATTATTTTCCATAACATTCATTACTAGGGCTTTCAAGTCATTTTTCTCCAATGTTCTCATTTTTTTTTCTTTATTCTGCTGTAAGTTTTTAGAAACTACCAGCATGGAGTTTTACTTCTAAAAGGGTACAATTTTAATAATTGTTTGGCCCAATCATTTGTTGTCCTACTTGTTTCACTTCACACTGATCAGTAATAAACATTGTAATTAGTCTAATAATGCATCACTGTGAATAGCAGCTGGAAAACAAAAGAAGCCAGAACACATGGTTTTAATCAAGACAAATTCCATTGTCAAGCAGTTTAGAGTCAAAAGTATTGAAAAGTCACAAATTAACTGCAAAGGAAATGATAAAACGAATGTTACTGTCTGTTGTGTAGTATATGAAGTATTGTATTTGAAACTTATATGTTTATCATTACAGCTATGAAGGTAATTAGAAAAGTGGGAATATGTAAGTCCATTTCTCTGAATTTGTTCTTCAATCAATATTAAAGTATTGCCTTCCCAAGAAGAAGTGGTTGGTGCCTTTCCAGTGTAAATTTCCTGTCTTTCAAAGAGTTGTTTAATCTTAGAAGACTAATGAATTCAATATTTGTTTTGAGAAATTCTGCCAAGCGCAGTTCCCTCTGAGAAATTCTGAATTATCTTACAATTTTCTCCTTTATAGGGTGGAAGAAGCCATAAGAGGATCAAGGATGACTTTATACTAATGCATAGAAATGTTTTAGTTGGATAAATAGAGGAAGCAGGAACACAAGGAAAGGTGATCATACAATGCTAATGTTATTGATTTTACAAATACAAATGTCCTGGACTTTAATTTTAATAAGCACAGGGAAATAATTAAAAATATTCCTTATCAAAAAAAAGTTAATGTCAAATAAGAAAGAAAATATATGGGAGTTCCTAATAAAGAATATTATTAAGCACAATTCCAGCAATTAGAATGAGGAAGAAAACAGACAGCAATACTAACTAATGTGACAACACAAAAAAACTTAACAAATACAAAAAGAACACATCTGAGGAATAGAAAGAGAATCAGGACAAAGAAAGAGAACAGGTAGATAGATCAGAACTGTGTTTGGAAAATGAAAAACTTAGAATTAGTGTCATATACACTGTAAGTAATAGCAAATGGGTGATAATTTCTTAACATAAATGTAAATTTTATGAGGAAGAGTTATTTTTATGTAGCCTTCATTTGAAAACTTTAACCATGTTTTTAAAAAGCAAAATTCAGTTTAAGTGCCAATTTTGTCCTGATTGTATAACATTAGATTCATCTCATTGATATGTATGTATGTACACTTTTCTTTTTATTATTTAAGTTATGTGTGTTTTCTTCCTATTCTTTCACTTTCTTTCATTTTAGGGAGCTAATTGATTATATTTCCTTGATTATTATTCTGGATAGCAGTTACTAAGGAACAATGTACTACACTTAGTAAAGGATCGGAATTAGATTTTAAGTTGAGATTTACCCCTCCTACCTTTCTCTGATGCAGATTTCATTTCCTTTTTTAATATATTATTTAGTAAAATGCATATACCACAAACTGTTATTGTTCAACATTGTATATGACTGATATATGTATATATGTATATTTTACACTTGTGTCAGAAGTACCAAGGCACTTCTGGGTTGAAAGGATTATCTGGTGACATCACTGTTGCCCTGGGGGTGCTCTGTTGGGGGCTCCTTTCACATCCCCAGCAGGAGCTGGAGTGAAGGATGAGAGCTCAAACCTATCCCATGGCAGCTTTCAGGTCTTGAACGCTGGTTTGTTAACCTTCTGCCCAGCGTCCCAACCACTCAAGCCACTGCGCTCTTATATGTATATGAAATATACATATCAGGTATATCTACTATATATGAAGTAGATGTCATTGATGATGCCTAGAAAACAAATCAGGGGTGCATGGGCTTAGTGGTTAAAGAAAGCTGATAGCCCGGGTTCAAAACATGAGCACTGTGCAATGAGGTAAGCTCCTGTTACTTCCCACAACTCCTGCCTACTTAGCAGCTTGAAAGCAGGCAAATGTGAGTAGATAAATAGGTACTACTTCGGTGGGAAGGTAACAGTGTTACAAGCATCTTGGCAAATAGTCATGATGGCCTCTTAATCAAGGAAAATCTTTGGACAACACTGGCTCCCTTGCCTAAGAAACAGAGATGAGCACTGCCCCCTAGAGTTGGACACAACTGGACAGGGGAAACCTTTATCTTTACCTTTAGAAAACAATCAGATAAGAGGAGATGGAGCCTGCAGATGCTAAACAGTTGGAGAAAGAAACTTAGGGAGGACCCACTCTAATGGATCAAGCAGCTAAAAGAGGTGGTGAAAAGTTTGTACTTTCAAGATTTAGTGTAACCTTATGATAAAGTAGAATTAGTTCAACTAGTTGTGTTTCCTGTCTAGTTTATCCTGGAGGACTGACAGTAGTTTATCTTTTTGGGATTCTTGTGCTACAGAATGTTGTCATTAACTTCCAGTCAAGGCTTGCTCAGGATATTGCATCCACCACAACTTAAAGGCAGTCCTCGACTTACAACTATTTGTTTAATGACTGTTTAAAGTTACAATGGCACTGAAAAAAGTGTCTTATGTCCATTTTCACACCTACAATCGTTGCAGCATCCCCATGACCATGTGATCAAAATTCAGACTTTGGCAATTGGCATGATTTATGATGGTTGCTGTATCCCAGGGTCATGTGATCACCTTTTGTGACTTTCTGATAAAGTCAGTAGGGAAGCCAGATTCACTTAACAACCATGTTACTGACTTAACAACTGCATTGCTTCACTTAACAATTGTGGCAAGAAAGGTCATAAAATATAACAAACCTATTTAACAAGTGTCTTGCTTAGAAACAGAAAATTTGAGTTCAGTAGTAATCATAAGTTGAGGAGTGCCTTTACAGACCTGTTTGAATTCATGTCTTGCACTATATACAAAATACATTTGTAATTTTGAGATCCAAAAAAATTAATATTCAATATTTTATATATACAGAAGAAGGTAGTCTAGCTGGACTATTTTGTTGATATAGTTAAAAAATGGACATCAGTTAAAAATAAATATTTTTAATTAAAGGATTGTTCATGATTTTTGCTGTTGTATTAATTTTTCAGCTAATGCTTTTTCTCATTCAAAGAAAAATATATTATGGTTTTCCTGTATTTTGTTATTGTAAATAAAAAGAATAACAAAATGTGACTTTTTGAGTGACATAGCATTAGCTATTGGGACTGTGCACAATGTTCATATATGTACATTCCAAATTATATTATTACCATAGAATCTATTCTTCAGTTAATGAATGTCATCTAAAGTCATCCAAACCATTTTTGTAAATGGATCTCTGAAAGGATGCAAGGCCAGTTAAAATATGCTGCACTAAGAATGGGCTAAATCTAAATTATTTCCTGAATTTTTCCCATCTATTTTGTCAGTATTATTGTTAAAGCCTGAGCTAATTTGTGGAATATAGAGAGATTTTGAATAATTGAAATCGGGGCAAAATAGCAAGAGGGATGGCAGTTTAAATGCTATGAAAGATAGTTCATGATGAATCATCCCAAACACCTACTAATGACAGAGATTTACTGTTTTGGTGAGAGAACAATAAAGGATCTCTTTTTTTCTGTCATCAAGCCATCGCCACCTTCTTTCTCCTGTTATATAAGGGTTTCTTATCAGGATATTTAATAGATGTAGTTAGTTAGGTACATCATACTCTCATTGTGAATACTCTTCAACATTGCTTAGTTTGTTCCCAATATGATCCCAATTAGAGAAAGTCAGATTAAGGAATGATTGTTAACAACTTCTCCATTTGTTTTGTATGCTTTGCACTTTGATGAACCTATCTGGAGAAGCAAAGGCTGTCATTTTGGTAGGTCTTGTTCTTTCTGGCTGCTAAATAACTTGTGTGAATTTGATTAGAAAAAAAATATTAATTGCCATTGGAAAGAGCTATTTTCCTGATCCCTTAAAGGAAAAGTTCATAGCATCTTTAATGTAAAACCTACTTTGAACCAAGACTATTGAATAATTCTAGGTCAGTGTCAAGTAACTATTCTTTACCATAGTGAATGAGAAGATAGTGAGTTTACAAATCCAAGAGATCCTGATTATCTAGACCATTCTAATCAGATTTAAGATAGGATATGAGACAGAGACTATTATGCGGATGATTGATGCCAGAAACTGGATAGAAAGAGAATACAGTCCTGTAAGTTTTATTTGTGGATGGCAAGGCTGGAAATTGGAAGCATTATAAAGCAGTGATTTATTTTTTTTCTGTCAATTGTTCTATTGAGAATGTGTTTTTGAGGAAATGTGTCTATGCTGTGGGACTCTCTCATATTCTTTGTTGTTTGTGGGAAAGATTATCCAGTTGAGATGTATCAATATGCTAATATTACTCAGTTCAATTGTTCTTGACCCAAGGAAATGATTTAATGATTTAAATGCTTCATATTTTGTCTAAATTGGCTGTATGGAAATAGATTTTGAAACTGATTCAAGGAAAGACAGAGGTTCTGTTGCTGGTAAAAAATAAAGTTTAGATTCTCTGTTGAAACAAATAGCATGGAATTAAGGTATTACATGTTTTTTTAAATAGTATCTTGTATTTGCTATCATAGATTTCAGAGATGGTAAAAGTCCCATAAGTAGACAATACAATCAACCAGTTCTCCACCCCCTCAAAAAAATTAAATGCATCCCCCAATGAGGCCCGGTTCAACCATAATAGAAAAGTAACAAATAACTCAATCACAATTAAAATTATATAAAAAGAATAATATATATTGTAATATATTTACAATTACAGTGAAATTAATGCTTAGGTAATTTTAAAAACCTACACCAATTTATCATCTAATTTTGTTAATGAGATTTACAGTAAAACAGCCCTAGTGCCATTCTCTGCATCTGCTCATAATTACTTTCATTAGTCAATTTGCTTTATTGAATAAATAGATTTTCAGATCTTACTTAAATAATTTCAAATATGGGTGCAGCTGGGTTGGTGGAGGAGTGAATTCCACCAGCACTAGCTTGACTTAAGAAAGCAATACAGTGTATCTGAATTTGCATATAAAGAAGATAAATGCATCAGGGTGTGTTTTGTATTCTTTAATATGCAGTGTAATATAAGTAACAAATTGGTGGACATTTATTTTGCATAGGTACAATTTTGTATACATATATGTATGAGTTAAGTTACCGGTGGTAGAAAACATAACGAGGTTAATTGCCATGTCAATATATTTAAAACTTTTGTGCCTGCTTCTATAGTGATCCAGGGATCTCTTGAGTTCTAGCTAACAATGACCTAAGGGCTGACATTCTTCTTACTTTTCAGGATGCCCTCAATTCACAGCATGGTAGGACAAATTATAAGCCAATTATTGAATCAGAGCTATCCCTTGAGCCATTTTACACGATCACTTGCACGATAGAACTGCCCAATATTGATAAGTGACATCAAATGATTTTGATTTTGATTTTGCAATGAACAGGAATACAAACTGAAATATGCTCAACATGCTTGATGTCTATATGCCATCAGCTCAGTGTCAATCCATAGCAACCATGTAAATAAATATTTTCCAGGATGAAGTGTCCCCTGCCTGGTCTTTTATGTCTTCCTATCAGTGTGCCCATTGCCACTATAATTGAGTTTATCCACCTTGCTGCTGATTGTCCTCCTTTTTCCTTTCACCTTTTGCAGCATTATAATTTTCTCAAGAGAGCAAGGTTTTGGTATAACATGTCCAAAGTAGGATTATTCTGAGCCTGTATATATGTATCTCAGGAGAGAACTCTGGATTCATTTGCTTTATAATGCATTTGTTTGTTTTCTTAGCTCTCCGTAGTATTCTCTAGAGCCCTCTCCAACACCAAAGTTCAAAAGCTCAGCTCAATTACTTCCATGGAGTTTCACAGGGAAAACTTGCCTGTGTGATTCTGAACTTTGTAGGTTCAGCCAATCAAGGAATCTACATATCTTTTCTAAAGACTTCATTGTTTGTCTACTAAGCAATACACAATTTCACTAGGACTGAAATCTTCAATTTGATTCCATAAAAATCTAGACAAATGCATAATACCCAAGTAATATTCAGAATGGTGAACTAAACATAGACAGATTAATTTGAAGTTTCTAATTCCAAGTATTTTTAGAATTTATCCTTTATAAAGTTTCTAATGGATAAAAAGAGCATGAAAAGCAATTAACCATGTATTATTACTATTTGAAGTACACTTTTTTAAATAAAAAATGAACATATTTTATATTCAGACTCTTATGAGAGTGAAGTCAACATGTCACAGACTTCATGGCAAGCAAAGACAGGGTTATAGAGAAATACATGCTATCCTGTTTGTAATTGTATTCTACAAAAGTGTATGATTGATGGGGTTTTCCAGCCTATCAAATAGCAATAGCACTTAGACTTATACACCACTTCATAGTGCTTTACAGAATTCTCTGAGTGGTTTATAGAGTCAGCATATTGCCCCTAACAATCTGAGTCCTCATTTTACCAACCTCAGAAGGATGGAAGGCTGAGTCAACTTTGAGCCGGTCAGTATCGAATTCCTGGCAGTGATCAGTTAGCCTGCAATACTGCAATCTAACCACTGTGTCACCAGGGTGCAAAATGTGTTCAATAATGTCAGATGTTTGCTGATAGATTAAGTATCTGAGAATATGAATGCTTTGAATTTTGCCAGTCACAGCTACTAGAGAGGGGGGAAAAGTTAGAATCTAGATGCTTTGCAGAAAGTAGTTTACAGAAGGAAAGAACGTGTGATAGGTAGTTGTGTATATCTGGTCTATATTTTAAAGGGCAAAAGACAATACATGTTTCTATCTTGTAATCTAATGCCTTAATTTATAATATACATATTCAGTGAATTAGAATTCCAGAGAAATCCATGGCTAACTGTACCTCAGAATTGGGATGAAAACTAGTCATCATTTTCATTTCTCTACTATTTTGAGCCTCAGGACATGGGTCTTTGTGATATTGATATGTCATAAAGTACCTTTGAGAAATAAAACAAAAAACTTTTAAAGGAATGCTATTTTTCACAGTCATACACTGCTGGCAAGTAATTGCCAAAGGAGAAACATCACTTTAGAGATGAAAGACCAGAAATACAGCATGATGAGGTTTTGTTCTGTCTTTCAGAAGCTTTGCAAGTATTTCCAAATGCAGTTTTAATGGTAAGCATCCAAATGTAGTTTTAATGGTTTTTTACATTGATTTTTGATTTAAAGTTTATGGTTATTGACAACTAGTGAAGTTTTCTTATACTTTTAGGAACTTTAGTTAACTACTTCCAACTTGACCGCTGATTTCTGTGCATGTGCTTAAGCTAAATTCAATGATAAATGAATGGAGTTCTGTTTGAAGAGTAGATGTTTCCTCCACGTTTTGTAATATGAACATTCTTAGATACTTCTTGGGCTGCTTAGGGTTTTAATTTAAAAAGTGAATCTGTTATTATTGTATGATCAAAATTCAGGCAAAAAATTGTGAAAATATTGTGAATAGTTCCACCTCTCTTCTCTAAGTTTTTCTGCCAGAGAAATTCTGGCAATGTGAAGTGAATATAAAGGTATCAGAATGATAAACTTTTATTTATTTTCTGAATTATGTTTCTTCTCTTGTTTACTTTATTGATTTTATAACATGTTATTTTTGGAATGCATACACTCATAGATATGTCCTAACTGTTTGTTTGTATCTCTGTGTGTGTATGTGTGTGTGTGTATTGCAAGCATTTAAGTTGAATTTGGTGATCAAACTTTGGCTGTTTAGTTGCCAAACCTGGTGACAATTTGTTGTAGAAAACACATGGTTACTGAAGCATAGAAGCTGTAAAGTAAGCTTAATATTGTTTAAAAATCAATTTGGCTTCTGGCAAATTCTCTTCCAAAATTGCTATATTCGTGTGGTCAGCTGAATTCTTTGAATCATTTGAGCAAGTCTCAAGCACATGCCATGGACGATTTCAGGCTCCAGTTTTCTTGTTTCTTACCCATACTTCTTTCTCACACCCAGACAGCATGAGAGGGCTGCCAAGATAAATATCAAAAAGGTACATAGAAGTGCCAAAATGCTCATGTGCAAAAGAGAATAGCTTAGGTATGAAGCTCAAGAATAATCTGGATGATTTTGCAGCTAAATTAAAATTAGCTGCAAGGTTGCTGTGCTTCGGTTTTTTAAAGTATTTGTTTATAATATCTATAACTTTCATATTTCAGGAGCAAAAATCCAGACATCTACTAGTTAGAATCAAAATGTACCATATTCTGTATAATTTATCTGGTAATTATGGTAATGGTTATAATAATCATGATAATAATCACAGTAATCATACTAAACTACTTTGGTGTGGTGGTAAAGGTGTTGGTCAATTTACAGAAAGGAAGGTGGTGTTTTCCTTCTTTTGGTATGTCTAGGGGAGGAAAATAATGTGATGTAGCAATTAACAGCCTAAGCAGCATCGGTTCCATCCCCCCATGGTGGGGAGTGGCTAGCTTACCGATAAAGCCTTCTAAACCTCAATAATCAAACTTATTTGATTTTTTAAAACTTTTTTGGATCCATCTACTAATTATTCTTCTGTGTGTTTCTCTGACATGAATAATCCTTTTGTACAGTTTAATCTTAAATTACAGGCTTTCAACCTCCAACATAACTCCGGATAGGAAATCTAGTAAATTATAATCTCACAAATTCACAGCTCTATTCACTGTCTATCGTCAATCGACCCTTTGCAATATCAATTCCTCCAAAATGTTGTACAATCCTAATCAGTAAAAGTTGCTCCCTTGAACTTTGTATGTACTTACTGTTAGTGTTGAGAAGCCAAACAATTATGTAGATTATCATAATTTCAGTTATAAGAGAGATAACAGAACAAAGAGATATACAGATAGAACAATTAATCAATGAGATAGTTTGCCTTCAGAAGTTATGGGTGCTCCACCACTGGAGGTTTTTAAGAAGAGATTGGACAGCCATTTGTCTGAAATGGTATAGGGTCTCCCGCTTGAGCATGGGATTGGACTAGATGACCTCTAGAGGACTAGAGGACCTCCAAGATGCCTTCCAAATCTGTTGTTCTGTTTTATATAAAAAAAACCTCTCCTTAAACTAAAGGCCAAAGATGCTAACTACAGGAAACATGGTGACCAATGCTTCTATCCAATTTCTGAATTTATATTGTCCTCAATTTGCAATATGTCATTAATTATAATGTTTATTCCCTGCTTCAGAGTTCTAATAACTGTATTTTTACAATTCCCGCATGTTCTAATTATAGCAAAAAAATTAGCAAAAAGAAATAATGGGATGTGGTGGTACTGAATAACAGAATAACAGAGTGGGAAGGGACCTTGGAGGTCTTCTAGTCCAACCCCCTGCACAAGTAGGAGATCCTATTACCATTCTGAACAAATGGCTGTTCAATCTCGTCTTAAAAACCTGCAGTGATGGAACACACACAGCTTCTCAAGGCAAGCACTTCCACTGGTTAATTGTTCTCACTGTCAGGAAATTTCTCCTTAGTTCCAGGTTGATTCTCTTCTTTTATTAGTTTCTGTCTATTGCTTCTTATCCTGCCTTCTGATGCTTTGGAATATATGTTGACCCCTCTTCTTAGTGGCAGCCCCTCATATATTGGAACACTGCTATCATGTCATTCGTGGTTCTTCTTTTCACTAAACTAGACATACCCAATTCCCGCAACTGTTCTTCATATGTTTTAGCCTCTAGCCCCTCTTTGTTGCTCTTCTCTGCACTCTTTCCAGAGTCTCAACGTGTTTTTTTGTACAGGTAATCTCTTAGTTACAAGCATTCACTTAACGCTCATTCGAAGTTACGTGATAGGTGCCCCTTAGTATTTACGAGGAAGTCCCAAAATTACGAATGTTGCAGCACCATGGCAGTCGTTCGCCCTTACGAAAGACTGCAGAGGCTCTGCAACATTCACCCTATTTCCCCTCCCCCCGCTCCCCACAACTGCTTCCCCCTCCCATCCTGCCATGCTAGGCTCACCTTGCAAAGATGTGTCTCCTCTCTGCCGTGGTTTCTTTGCCTTTGAGGGAGAGGACAGTCGATGGAAGCTCCTGGATGCCATAATATCGCACGAGTTCAGGCACCCATCCTCTTTGGCAGATAATGGGTTCCTGAACTCTCGCGAGATCACGGACCCCAGAAACTTTCTTTTTCGGTGCAAAAAGTGTTTGCAGTGCCATCTACTGCTCCCCCCAACTCCTTTCCGCCGCCACCATAACACTTTTCAACTGGACGGAGACCTTGGGGAGATTGGAAGCAAAAGAGGATGGGTGCCTGAACTTGCACTTTTCCAGTCTTCTGGTGGTTCCCTGGGACGTCAGGATCTTTGAAAGATATGGGTCAATGGTTCTGAGATCATGTCTGCCAGCTCTTTCAGAATTCTGGAATGTAATCCATCTGGTCCTGGTGATTTGAACTCATCTGGAATGGACAGGTATTCTCTTATCATTTTCTTGCCTATTTTAATTAGTATTCCTGGTCTGTTTTTTACAGGTCTGTTTTTGGTAGGTTGGGCTATTTTTTTCTTTTTTGCATAAAGACAAATGCAAAGAATGAATTAAGCAGGTCTGCTTTCTCCTTGCTGCCCGTCACTTCCTTGCCATCTTCTCCCATTAGTGGACCAATTGTTTCCTTGACTTTTTTCTTGTTTTTTATGTATTGAAAGAATTAAAAAAAAACTATTTTTAATATTTGTTGCACATCTTACTTCATTCTGAGCTTTAGCTTTTGCAAGTTCGGGCTATTTGTTGGTATTCTTCCATAGTTATATGTCCCTCTTACCATTTTTTGTACTTATTCTTTTTGTCTTTCAGTTTATCAGACAGTTTTTTGTATAACTATGCTGGTTTCTTCTTGGATTTCTTTTTTTTTTCTTTTTCAACAGTTTTGTAGCAGACTGTTTTTATAATCACATTTCCCAGCTTCTTGAGTTTTCCCCTTTAAGATTCTCATCCATAGAATCCTTTTCAAGCTCTCTCTAAGTTTTTTGAAATCAGATCTTTAAAGTCTAAGACACTAGTTTAATTTTATTCTATTTCTTGTGTCTGAATTATATTGAATTGCAATATGACATTGTCGCTTTTCCCCAAAGTTCCTGCAATTTCAACCCCCTCTATTATTTCATCTCTGTTAGTAAGAATTAAGTCCAGTACTGTATAGCTGATCCTCTAGTTCTCTCCTCTGCATTTTGGATGACAAAGTTGTCAGCTGGGCTTGTAAGGAATTGTTCTATCTCCCACTTCATGCCGAGTTTATCAGAATAGTTAAAGTCCCCCATTACTACTGTGTGTTTCCTACGTACGTTTGTTAATTGATTGTTAAAATTTATCTATTTCTTTTGTTTAGTTGGGTGGCCTGTAGTATATACCTATAATAATCTCATTATTATTTTTCTTTTTATCTTATTTCATATGCATTCAAGGAGGCTTTCATCCTTGGTTTTATACATTTCTGTAGAGATGTAGCTATCTCTTATATATAATGCAACTCCACTTCGTCTTTTATTTGTTTGTTTCTTTTGAACAGTTTAGATCGTTCCATCATTACATTCCAGTTGTGAGTTTCATCCCACCAAGAGCTGTAATGGCAACTATATCATACCTGCCCTCAGTGGTGGGATTCAAATACCTGAACATCCGGTTCTCTGCATGGATGCAGGCCTGGGCCTCCAAGGCCTAGAATGGACTTCCGGAAGTGACATCCATGCACTTCCGATGGGCCATTCTAGGCCTGGGAGACCTTCTCCAGGCCTCCGAGGCCTAGAACGGACTTCCAGAAGCAGCGTGGATTTGCTGGTTCTCCGAACTCAACAAAATTTAGCTACCGGTTCTACCAAACCAGTGCAAACCAGCTGAGTCCCACCACTGCCTTCCCTCACATAGGAGTACTTCAAGTTCACCCTGTTTGTTCCCCAAAATTAGAGTGTTAGTGTATAGGCATCTGAGTCCTTTATGGCTGGCCCAACTGTTTCAAATAAATTTCATAGGCAGTTTCTATGTAGTGGCAACTATTTCATGTTTCTTGTATTAGTTATTTTTAATGTCTTTCAAATAATTTTGGTTTCATTGGTGAAAATTGCAAAAAAATGACAGGAACTTTTGAGAAATTACTTTACTACTGGTTACATTTTGTTCTTTAAGGCATTAATATATTCTCCAGCATGAGATGGAGAATCCACCAATGGGTTTAGACTATCTTCCTGCCCAATAAGACTAAGTCTGTCAGAGTTAATACGCCTCCTGCTGGGCTGATGCTCCCCAGACACGACTTAGTCTTCAGCCCAAACAGGACGCGTGTTGACTCTGAAGGCAGGTTGTATCTATCCATTGGTGAATTCTCCTCCTAGCATCCCCCAGATCAAAAACAGGGAAAAAAGACTCACAGCCCGTAAATCGCCGATAAATCAGCTGGGCGTAGGGCTTTCCTTCTCTCTCCCGCTGAACAGCTGAGCGGCGGCCTCCGGGCCTGCTCGCGGGCCGATCGGCGTGCCCGCCGAAGAGAGAAGATTTAAACTTGAGCGGAGGCTGCAGGGGGGAGCAGGAAGGGACAGCCTAGGCTCGCGCAGCCCGCTCGTTTTTGCCCTGTTCCCAGCGCTGCCGCGGAGCAGCTGAGCACAGCAAAGAAGCTTCGGAGGCAATTTCTTGCTGCCTGGGAGCAGCCGGCGGCGGGCGAACTCGCCGCGGCCGCCAAACAGCTGAGCGTCGGCTTGGAGCCACGCTCTAACAGATCCTTCAGCCCGAGCCTTGGAGTGGCACCAGGCCCCTGGGAGCCTCAGCCGGGCCAGGACAGCTGTTTTTGTACCTCTCCTGCACACAGTCGGAGCCAAGATCTGACGGGCTCTAACAGACTGGAGTTTGGTGCGCAAACAGCGGCCGCCATTTTGAGACGCATCGGCCTCACAGGGAAGGCCCAGTAGCTGTCAGCCTTTGATTCAAGGCCACAGACAGGCCAAAAGTGTGCAAGAATAAAAGGACTGCTATTGGGACTTGGGTCCAAAAATCTGATTAGGCCCTCACGCCAGGCAAACCACTACACTGTCTCAGCCGCAGTCAATCTGCAGCCATTTTGTGTCTGGACAGGGCGGCCATTACAGCCCAGTTAATTAGGGCCTCCACTGGCACAGCTAACCCAGATTCTGGTCGGCATCCGCCTTCCCAGAGCATCCAAGCCCAAGCCTCAGTCAGGCAGACACTATTAGCGTGAGCTGGCACGCCTCTTGGCACCGCCGCCACCACCTAGGCTTCGTGTGCAGGCACAGTTCACTCTGGTGACAGCCGCCACCATAAGGAGAGGAGTGTGCAGGCACAGATCACTGAGGTGATAGCCGCCACTGATCGGCCAAAGTGCGTGCCGGCACTCGCCGATTGCGGTTCAACCGCTACTGAGAGATAGCTTGCAAGACGCCCAGCCGCGCGCCCCAGCGCCTTGGGGGGCATTGTCAGCCGTTTGGAGCCTTGAACGGGGGCGTAAGGGCGCTTAGGCGATCACAGCCCCGGAGCCTTGACGGCACGTCAACCTCTGTTGCACCATTAGCCTGGTGCTCGGCTCCTGCTCCTGATACACCAAGGCCACTGGCCACAGGCTATAATGGCTGACAGCGCAGTTCCTCAGTCTGCGCAGGGCGCACCCGGCACTCCCGCTTCAAGCAAACGCAGGTCCTCCAAGCAGGAGGCAGTGGGAAAGATCAGGGCCAAGGCCAAGGCCAAGGCCATCTCTGCTAAGCGGACCTCTAAGGCTAGCAGGAGACATACTGCACTTGAGAAGCAGTTCTCAGAAGCAGAGAAGCAGTTCTCCAGAGCTCAGCAGCTAAATGAGGGGGAACAGGTACCCCTGGCCCCTCAGGAGAGCTCACTTGCTATCCCGCTGTTTGGCCCACCTGCTCCAGCAGCTCAGCAGGCCTGGTCTCCGCAGGGCCTACCAATACAGGGCACGGCTCTGTTTACAGACCGTGGGTTAAGCCCACAGGTATTGCCCCCCCCTGCAAGGGTTCACTCGGCTCCTGAGGCCACATTCACGCCCACAGCGGCGGGCCTCCGTCCCCCTGAGACACAAGGGGTGGGGCCCGAACAGCTCCAGGCGTTACTCGCCCAGGCATATGCCCAGGGCATGGCCGCCTCCTCCTTGCAGAACCCTAGACCGGGGGCCACAGTTCCACTGCAATCACAGGAGGCAATGCCGGAGTATCCGGAATCGGTTTATTCCGACTACTCCCCCCAAGGTCGGGACTCAGGCCCCGAGGAATATGGGTCGGTGGGCTTCCAATTGTCGGAAGACGAGGAGTCGGCACCAGACCCCTCTCCTTTCGTTGGCCTTTTTGACCTGAGTCTGTTTAAATCGCTCCTGCTCAAGGCCACCACATCGGCTAACATTAGCCCAGAGCAGGATGCACAGCCGTCTCCCTCCACGAGCCAAGACCCAAAGCCGCTCTTCTCCGAACCTACGGTTACGGAGAGGCACATCCCTTGCCCCCCATTTTTTCTAGAGACCATCCGCAAACAATGGGGGAATCCAGGCACTCTCCCAGCACCAGGGGGAGCAGAGCGGAAACTGTGTACTGTTGCCCCGGTCCTGTCGGACCTCCTGGAGGTCCCAAAGGTGGACGCATCTCTAACTCCCATTCTTTCCTCCTCCACCGTGCCAGGTGATATGGCTGAGGCCTTGAGGGCGGAGGATAAGAAATCTGAATTCTCCTTGCGTAGGTCTCACCTAGCATCGGCATGGTCAGTGAAGGCGTCCACATCCACCTCCTTTTTCGCCAGGACATCCATCCTCTGGCTTAGGGAGCTCCAGGCCATGACCCCCCCGGACCAGGTTCGTGCACACCAGAATCTGGGTAAGTTGATAGCCGCGGCCGAGTACATGGCGGACACTTCACTTCATGCCGCCAGGTTCTCATCGAGATCCATAGCCGCTAACATTGCGGCACGCAGACTTCTGTGGCTGAGACAATGGCGAGCGGATCTAAAATCCAAGTGGCGCCTGGCATCCGCTCCCTACAGGGACGGACACCTCTTTGGAGAGGCACTAGATCCTTACCTCGTTGAAGGTAGGGACAAGCGCAAGGTGTTGTCCCACCTCGGCAGAAAGCCGGACAGACGATCCGCTCCATACCCGCGGAGGCCATCTTTCCGCCAGGGCTCGGGGACAGAGTGGTCTCCTTCGTCTCGCCCCTTTTTCCCCAGACCTGGACGACAGCCGGACCGTCCAGCTCCCAGACCTAGACAGCAGTTCCACAACAAGCGGCCCTTTCGAGGCGCGGGAGGCCGTCCCTTTCGAAGAAATAAATGACTTGAGGGCGGACCTCCCCATTGGGGGCAGACTTTCCGCATTTGCGCAGGAATGGGAAGCCACCATCACGGACACCTGGGTGCTCAACACCGTCAGGCGGGGCCTTGTCCTAGAGTTCCAGTCCCGGCCACGGGACCGCTTCATCTCTTGTCCTATGCCAAGACAGCCAGCCAAGTTGGAGCTTCTGACCGAGGCCATCCACCATTTGCTGGTAATCAGGGCCATCGAACCGGTGCCGGCTGGCCAGACACATCGGGGATTCTATTCCATCCTCTTCGTGGTCCCAAAGCCTTCGGGGGGATGGAGAGCAATCCTCGATCTGAAAGGACTAAACTCGCATCTTGTCTACAAAAGATTCAAGATGCAGACACTAAGGTCCATTCTGGCCAGCATCAGAAGGCACGATTACCTCGCTTCCATCGACCTCACAGAGGCGTATCTCCATGTCCCCATCTTTCCCGACCATCGGAGATTCCTCAGGTTCTGTTCCGGATCCCACCACTACCAGTTCAGGGCCCTACCATTCGGACTATCGTCCGCCCCGAGGGTCTTCACAAAGATCCTGGCTGCACTGGTCGCCCACTTGAGATTGATCCCAATCCGGGTTCAATGTTACCTGGACGATATTCTCATACTGTCCTCCTCCCTTCAGCAGGCCCGATCAGACATAACCTTAACTGTCCGAACCCTTCAGACCCACGGCTTTTCAGTCAACTTCCAGAAGAGCCTAACAGAGCCCTCGCAGCGCATCCTTCACCTGGGAGCGACTATAGACACCGAGCTCTGCATGGTCTACCTGTCCCCGGAACGCCGGGACAGTATTTGTTCCCTGATCAGACGGGTACGAAGGGGACGGACAGTCACATTGGCCTTACTTTCCCAACTACTGGGCAAAATGGTCTCTTGCATGGGGATAGTACCTTGGTCCAGGCTACACTTCAGAACCCTCCAATGGTTCTTGCTACCCTACCAGAGGCAGGGTACCAGTGCATCCAATCTGAGGGTCAGGGTTACTTCCCAAATTTTGGACTCCTTCCGGAGGTGGATATCCCCAGCTATAACCAGGGGATCCTTATTCAAGGAACCGGACAGGCTCATCCTAACTACCGATGCCAGTCTGTTCGGTTGGGGAGCGCACCTAGGTTCTCACCTAGCACAGGGACGATGGGCACAGGCAGATCTCAGCCACAACATCAATTGGCTGGAGCTCAGGGCCATACATCTGGCGCTGTTACGCTTCAGCGACAAGGTGGCGGGACAACATGTCCTAGTGCTCACAGACAATGTGGCAGCAAAGGCCCATGTCAACAGACAGGGGGGCACCCGATCCAAGAGCCTTATGGCCGAGGCTCAGTCACTCGGTACTTGGGCAGAGACCAATCTCTCCTCCCTCAGGGCGGAGCACATATCGGGAGCAGCAAACCAACAGGCGGACTCACTGAGCCGGTCGACAGTGGACCACTCAGAGTGGCGCCTGCATCCCGACCTGTTTGGAGAAATCTCGGAGAGGTTCGGACTCCCGATGTTGGACTTATTCGCCTCACCGGCGAATATGCAGCTCCCGAGGTTCTTCTCCAGGTTCCAGTCTCCAGGGGCAGAGCGAACGGACGCGCTCCGCAGCCCATGGCCCCAGGGGCTATTGTATGCCTTTCCCCCTCTCCCCCTGCTCCCGGCCCTAATCAGGAAGGTACTACTGGAGCGGGCGGAGGTAATAGTGGTGGCGCCACATTGGCCACGGCGACCGTGGTTTGCCGACCTAGTGGATCTTTCCATCTCCCCACAGTGGCAGATCCCTCCAGGACAGGTAGCTCTCAGCCAGGGGGCTCTACGGCACCCGGAACCACAGCGCCTCCAATTAGCCGTCTGGCATTTGAAAGGCAGTACCTAGCCCGAGAGTCGTGTTCTGCGGGTGTAATTGCCATGATTCAGGCCTCCAGACGCCCCTCCACTAACAGAATTTACGACTCCTCGTGGAAAAACTTCTGTGCTTGGTGCTCAAGGAATCACCTCGACCTATCGGCTGTCACGATATCGAGTATCCTGGAGTATTTGCTCGAGGGACTCAACAAGGGCCTATCGCCCAATACCATCCGCCGGCAACTGGCGGCGTTATCCACAATGCTCACGTGTGACACGCTGACGCCCTTGGCTCAGCACCCCCTGGTGAGGTCATTTATCAAGGGCGCAATTAACACCAGGCCGCCCGTGGTTCATCGTTACCCCTCTTGGGACCTCCCACGGGTCTTGCAATCCCTCACTTCGTCACCGTTCGAGCCCATTAAAAACAGCTCTTTACAGTTCTTGTCAATGAAGGTGGCCTTTCTCGTTGCGGTCACATCGGCCAGACGCATCTCTGAACTAGCGGCCCTCTCGGTCAGAGAGGACCTATGCGTCTTTCACAGTGATAGGGTGGTCCTTCGACTGGATCCGACCTTTGTTCCAAAGATGAACTCCTTGTTCCATAGGTCACAGGAGGTGGTCCTACCAGACTTTTGTCCCCGGCCGTCTCACGACCTAGAACGTCAGTGGCACACATTGGACGTTAGAAGGGCGTTGAGCCACTATATCAAAAGGACTTCAGCCTTCCGCAAATCGGAAACGCTCTTTGTCTCATTCCAGCCTTCTTCCATGGGAGGGAAGGTCTCATCCTCTACAATAGGCAGATGGATCAGGGTTTGCATTACCAGAGCGTATCAGTCCCAGTCTCTGTCACTGCCAGGGCGCATCACCGCTCACTACCCGCAGTGCCTCTACATCGGCGGTGTGGGCAACGCAAGCACCCATTGGGGACATTTGCAGGGCGGCGACCTGGTCCTCGCCTACCCCATTTGTGAGGCATTACAGGCTGGACAAATTCGCCTCGGCAGACGCATCCTTTGGCCGGAGGGTGCTCCAGCAGGTGGCGTCATCCAGTGGGACACAGGTCCTGGCCGATTCCCTCCCATAGGGACAGGACTGCTTTGGTATGTCCCATTGGTGGATTCTCCATCTCATGCTGGAGAAGGGGCGTTGTCTTACCTGAACGCCTTTTCTCAGCATGACGATGGAGAATCCACGCCCGTCCCCATCTAGGCCTACCAGGCCCTGTGTCAGGGGCACAAGAGAGTCAACACATCATACTGTCGTCAGCAGCTTCGCCTTCGTCGTGTCTGGGGAGCATCAGCCCAGCAGGAGGCGTATTAACTCTGACAGACTTAGTCTTATTGGGCAGGAAGATAGTCTAAACCCATTGGTGGATTCTCCATCGTCATGCTGAGAAAAGGCGTTCAGGTAAGACAACGCCCCTTCTCATGGAAAATTGTGTATGCCTACTATTATTATTATGCTTTAGGTTAAGCAATACAATAAATTTTCTTTTATGAAAAGAAGCCTGTATGTTTGTTGCTTGGTAACATGACTTTATGTGAATTGGATGCTTTGTTTACATCAGTGTGGAACAAAGTTATTATTGTACAATAGACTCATGTTCTCCAGTTCCTAATATTCAGTTTTTAGAGTTCAGTAATTTCATCTATGGAATAGTAACTGTGAGTGAGTTGTAAGAAAAAAAAAACCTATTATTCAAAATGTTATAACTTCATTGAGTTAATGCGTATTACGTATTTGAAGCCTATAAATTCTTAGACCCTATCATTCATTGAAACAAAATATAATAAAATGTCACAGTTCTGCTAAGTTAAATGGAATTCAATGATTTTTTTTAAAAAAATGACAGTCTAAATGTCAATAATGTAGTGCATATTTGTTTCATTTGTTCATCCTTTAATCATATCAGTAGTGATGATGAATTAGTTTAATGTCCTTGTCATATTTACATTTACATTAAATCTTTACATTTAATCTCCTGTTTGGGTTGTCAGATTTTTCTGACAATTAAAACATTCTTAATTATTATGTTTGTTTTAAAGCAACTTTCCCAAGTTCAGCTTTATACATATACTTCCCTAATATATTATTGTTTTGCATGTATTCAGAAATACATGCCACCACATTTTCTAAATATGTCAGTGATGGTTGCTATGCACTGTCGTTTATATTGGTGGATAAGCTGTTTTGTTCTGGGAGAGATCCATAGCAAATTTATTTTATATCTATAACCTTGTGGCTAGTCTAAGTATTGCAAATATCCCACATGAGAATACAGCCGCATTTAGTAACTTTCTATATAATATGAATATTTAATTCTTCTACAAGCTATTTTATGCAACATAATAGACATTTAACACAACTTTTTTTAAAATTTTAGCCCTCTGATTTTATGATAATGTTAATTGCGTTACATTGATTGAAATTGCAACATTCTAAAATTTGGCTTAATTCATGAAGACATAGTTTTTAATAACAGAAGTCCCTGCTGATGTTTATATAGTACAACAGTATTAAATAAAGGAATTGTTTTTCTTGATCTCAGTATTAGTCTATTAAATGCTATGTTTTTTAAATCACTGCACACATAAAAATATTTATATATCTCAAAATTCCATGGAAACACATGGATAAATGCTGCAGGTTTGTTCCTGAAAAGATTTTTACATTTTCATTACTTTAAACTTTGGAAGCACCTGTAGTCACAAATACAATAGAATAATATATTTCAACTTATACAATGATTTCTCTATCCATGTAGAGAAAATATATTACAATAAAATTCAAGATGAAACCAGTATGAAATAGACTTCAGTATTATTCTTTACCATAATTTTCTTTGAGCAGATGGAGTAAAATTCTAGTGCAATAGCAAAGATTTTTGTAAAGAGAGGAAAGTTGGGGATGCTTATTGACTGAGTTACTATTGAGTTTATCTGCCAGAAGTGCCAGCTGTTATATCAATGCAAATGTTAACTTTCTTTCTTTTTTCTTTTTTCTGCTTAGCAGCCTGAAAAGCTATGGAATTATGCCTGCTACTGCAGCAAGTTGCTTTTCTGTCATTGAATAACTACTGCTAAGTCAACCTTTGGTAACTAATTTTGGAGAGAGAAAATATGCTAATGAGCATATAATATCATTAAAGCAGACATTTAAATATGGATGCATATAAAATATGGCTTTGTATAATATAGCGATCAGCTGCCCATCATAAACAAATCAGTTGTGAATTTTGTTTTTTGTTTGCAAATAAGTAAATCTAGGTTAAATATGAGATACATATTTATGTATTCAGGAATTCATAAAGATTGTTTGTAGATTAACATATGTTGTTTAAATCGAACTCTATTTTGTTAAAAATAGGAATTAAAAATAGAAATTACAGTTAAGTGCTAATGAGCATATAATATAATTAAGGCAGGCATTAAAGTATGAATTAATATAAAATATGGCTTTATATAATATAGCAATCGGCTGCCCAGCATGAACAACTGGGTTGTGACTTTTTGTTTTTGTTTGCAAGTAAATAAATCTAGGTTAATTAAGAGATACACATTTATGTATTCAGGAATTCATAAAGATGATTTGTAGATTAAAATATGAACTTTATAATTTACAATTCTGTTAAAAATGGAATTATGAAGAAAATTTAAAAAACAGAATTATGAGAAGCACTGCTAAGAAAAAATAGTTACATTCATACGTGTCAGGAAATTATGATTCAGCATCCAGATTTATTACATATTTCACTTTAAAATATTCATGTTTGCGTGTTTAGCACATAATATTGCTTCAGAATGGGCAACCATCAGCACCTCTCAAGAAAGGGCCTCTTTTCCTGAGCTCATTCAGTATCCACATGAGCCTAAGAAAGTACATGTGTGCATTAAGGGGGTGCTAATAGCACACTATATCTTCTTCAAAGCAGTTAGCCATACTCTTTCAGTGCCTCCTTAACTCAAATATCCCTTTTTTCTTGGGATGATGGGGCCTTTTTTAAGACCTTGACTGAGAGGTTGAACATAGAATAATAGGGTTGGAATACCATTCTGGACAATGGTGTAGTAGGTAGGCCCATACCTGCTCTTATGCACCTTTTTGGCTTTGAATCCATACAGGAACACATTCCTGTTTAGAAAGAGATATAGTTTTGCTTTCATGCTTAGGAAACGAGACCTTCTTAATACTTAGGAGTTGTGGGGAAAGAGCACTGACCATACATCAAGAATGGAAGTGTTAGTTCTGTGCCATTTGTTAAATAAACAAGTTCATGAAACCCACATTTCCCTCACATAGTTTACCTACCAACATAGGTAAGTACTCATTCTCCAATTTAACAATATCCTCCAATATTATATCCATCTGAGCTGGTCTTTGAATGGAAGCAATCATTGCTGATCAACATATTGTAACATACTATTATATTTCCAATCTGAATACTTCCTTTTCATCAAACCAAGCTTAGGGGAAAAAATCCAATTATATATATATATATATATATATTCTTAAGAGACTTTCATGTATTTAATAATATTTATAAAGCATCCTAATTCTGATGGATTCGAGGTGGCAAATAACAGAAAATAAGATTACATGAAACAAAATATGAAAGAAAAAATTAGTTTTCTGTGACACATGATTTAAAGAATCTTTAGAGTAACTTTCTCAAAATAAAGCCAGTCTGGTCTTGTCCAGTATATGCCATTCAACTGTTTAGGACTTTTATCTTAATTTATTTGTGAAACAGATGAGATGGAAATATAATACATAACCTGATTGTTGTTTGATTGGTAAGTAAGAACACTACCAATTGAATGTGTGTCAAAAGCATTTGCTGAATGTCCACTGAGAGTACAAGAACAAATGGCAGGCTGCTGAAGACTTTAGACAAAGAATAAGTAGAACTGAAGGCTTAACGAAATAACAGCTAGAGCTGTCGTGACAGGATGAGTTCCAAATGCAGGCAATTGAAGCTATTCCTGAAGGTTAACAAATAGTGGAAGGAGAATAGTAAATAACTGACTGCAGTTTTGAACATACTACTAACTGATCAAGATTTCTATCCATTGCCTGCCCAAATGCCAGTGACAAATGTGTTGGAAGAACAACAGAACCTTTGTACAGGAGCACAAGGTGGCTGAATCTGTATGTGTAGCTTATTTTATCATTGAACTGTTCTCCCCTACATTGTGCTGTGACATAAACAGTGCTGTAAGAACCAAAGTTAGAAGTAGAACTCCAAAGGGAAAAAAAAAACCCTACCCTTTCTTTCTTTTTTTAGAACAAGGCTGCTCAGAATCCCTCAGTAAGGATTCTGTTGTTATAGAGATGGCAGTTATTCATGGACCTCATCAGAATCCCTTGTTCTTGATTCATAAATTTCATAGCAAAACAATATATATTAAGAAAGCTTCACCACAGAAAACCTATTAGTGGTAGTTGTATTAGCACCACATTTATTAAAGAAAGTTGTGATTGTGCTTATTCAGAAAGGTTACCTAGGATAATAGAGATGTTTTTTTTCTCTTTAAAAATAATTTACAAGAAAAATTGGCAGGACTGATTATGTCTTCTTAAACTTGTATAATACCTCCACTGTTTATTTCTTCCTGCTCCCATTAACTCTGATATGTTCAGCATACTGGTGACAAAGTGAAATGTCCTAAAAACGTGATCTCTGTAGTGGTTTCTGCTGGCATGCCAGAGATCACTTTAAATTTTACTTTGCTTCCAATACACTAATTGAATACAGCAGAGCAGAACAGCAGGACATAGAAACAGAGCACAGTGAGTCCTGACAAAGATTTTTCTCCAGAGGCAAGCATTCAATTAACATCCCTTGTTAGACAGCAAAAACTAAGTACCCTGAAGCTATCTGTCACTTATTTGTTATTTCCCTGAAAACTAGAATTTCTACAATTTTGGGGCTGTACAGTTTCAAAATCCCATTCACCCTACATATGTCACCTAGATAATCCAAACTAGATGGTCAATTGATTTTTGATTGAATTGCTAATTCAAAACAAAGTGGTAGAATGGTAATTATTCTTCATTCAGGAATTTTGTACAGATACATTTTGCATTTATAATCTCACTGCAAAAGTTTGCAGTATGCACTGTCAATATATATATATGTACATGTACAAATACACACACACACACACACACATATACATCTATGTGTATGCCATGGTGGCGTAGTGGTTAGAATGCAATACTGCAGGCTCACTGTTCAGTCTAGGAGTTTGATTCTGAATAGCTCAAGGTTGACTCAGCCTTCCATCCTTCTGAGGTGGGTAAAATGAGGACAATTTTGGGGGCAATATGCTGACTCTGTAAACCACTCAGAGAGGGCTGTAAAACACTGTGAAGCGGTATATAAGTCTAAGAGCTATTGTTATTGCTATGTCAACTATGAGGTATTATATTTAATTTATAACCTCCAAGGAATGCAATGTGTTTTGCTTGGAGAGGGCTGTAAAGCACTATGAAGTAGTATATAAGTCTAAGTGCTGTTACTATTGCTACATGCATGCATGCATACTTGTTTGTACACATGGGAACATTGGAGCATACTATCATCTCTCCTCATTAGAAGTCAGAAACTAGACAATTATCAGGCATATATTAGAGGCAAGTATTGGCAAGACTTGGACTAGTCCATTTAGGTCTCTTCAAGCTTTAAGGTCCTTTGTTTTTAAATAGTCTGATAAAATAGTGATTTATTTTCTAGAATTCCCCCCCCCCCAAAAAAAAAGCTTTGTAAAATAATATCTGGAACTGTTCTTCACTAAGGCTTTATGTGTAACAAAATACTATAAGACTTATGGGAAATCTGTTCTATTGAAGAAAAGTACTTTGTAGCTGTAAATATATTTGATCTCAAATTTTCCAAACCATATTGTGTTGCATAATAGCATATTCGGAGGTGTGGAATATCCCAGGATAGGATTATAAATCCAAGTGCACTTTTTGTATGATGGGAAGGCACTAGTAATTTCTTGTATTTTTCATTAGTTTCATCTTCTTTAAATACTTTAAAATTCATAGGTAACATAGACATTCATTGACAAATAACAGAGTTACTGATAGACATTTATATAGATATATAGACCTTTTCCTACAGTGTGTTCTGATTTACTCAGCAAATCTATATCCATTTAACTGGGATTTAACCCCTATTGATCTCACGACAAGGTTTTTAATATATTTTCTTTTTCTTCCTGGAGAATCCTGACCATGTGAATGAGCTTTATCCTAGCAGCTCTACTTCCATCTGGAACCATCCCTCTGAAAAAAGGAGTTACTGGTTAAACTATGCTTTGCTAGCATACTTAGATTATTCTCCTGCATTTTCCCCCCTTTTTTTCTATTTCAGTTACAGGAGATTTATAAATTGTGGTTTTTTTTCTTTAATTCTTCCTGTCTTTTATGTTTATATATTTATATTCATATTTTTAACTGTAATCTGGGACCTATACTTTAACCTATATGCCAGTTAGATGATTGCTCTCTATTTGATATAAATCTGTGTTTGCTAGAAAGCTTATAGAGGGCATTCTTTAGGAGTTGAGGTTAATTGTTCAAGGTTAATTCCTAATTATTATCTCTAGTTATCAGTGAAAAAAATGAACTCTGTTATTTAAAATAAGATTATTTAGGAGGAGTATCACTGAAATATGAGCCCATTGTTTTCTATTGACTAGACACTAAAGCATATGCTGAACAGTTACGAGAATGTCCAGTCTAACAAAGAGAAGGACTAGTGGTATTATAATAGCAATCTTCCAATATTTGAGGGCTATCACTGAGAAGAGGGGGCCAATCTATTCTCCAAAGTAGCTGAGGGCAGGATAAGAAGTAACAGATGGAAGCTTATCAAAGATCCAACCTAGAATTAAAGAGACATTTCCTGTCAATGAGAAGAATTAACCAGTGTAGCAGCTGGTTTCCAGAAGTTGTGAGTCCTCCATCAGTGAAGGTTTTTCAGAAGAGATTGGACATTTGTCTAAAATGGAATAGGGTCTCCTGCTTGAGCAGAGGGTTAGGCTAGAAGACCTCCAAGGTCTCTGTTATTCTGTTATTCTGTTATTTGAAACAATACATTGTGTATAAGAAAAGTAAAGAGAATTTATTGAGATAAAATAATCACTAAGGGTTTGTAATTCTGATTGCATTTTGAAAGCCATTTATAGTTTTATAGTGTTTTAGAACTTAGAGTTCTAATTTGACTTTCAGATTATCTGAACTTCAAATAACTGCTTTTAATAGCTAAGACTTTTTGAACTCATGAGACTTCTTTGAAATGTCTTGTCTCTTTCACAGAACTATAGCCCCAAGTCTCTTTAGGTTAGAGTCATTACAATTTTCTGTACTGCAGATAATCTCCTATAAAGTCAGAACAAAAAAACAAACAAAAAAACAAATTAACATTTTGTTTCTTAGTCAAAAAAAAAAAAAGCTGAAAACCTGCTGGGTACTTTTTCTGCTGTTGCTGCTCTTGTTTGTTTTATTATTATTAGATTGTACAACTTTTGCTCTCTGTGAAAACAAAAGGTCTTCCTGTTTTGAAAGCATTAGGAGTTCTGATAATTTAACACAAGTTACCATATACTTATTCCCTTATTACATTCTAACAGGTCCTCTGAAATCTGTACTCTTGAAAACAGAATTGAGAGGGAAGCCCTGTGGTTAAGTCTCAATCATAGGACTGTGTTAATATTTTCAATTACAGTCTACTCAGTTACAGTCCCTCTCTTGCAGTGATACAGATCCCATGCAGCGATAATGCTAATATAAACATACTCAACAGAAAGAGCAGGAAAAGGGAGGTTTGTTTTTTGTTTTTGTTTTAAAAAAGGGAAAGAGGTATATTCAGTAGTTGATAAAAGATCACGATAGGGAGAGAAATTCAGCTTTATCTATTGAAAAGTAAAAGATTAATGTACATAAGAATCGGAATATATACCTGCAAAAATCAAATTGCCAAAGCTCTTTATTACTGGCATATATAAGTTACTTACCTTTGCATTAAGGTAAAGCATCAACATTTATATATGTCATCTCCCAACACAATTGCTTATCCAGCAGCATCAAGTGTATCTATGTGTATGTCAAAATAGTCAGAGTGGCAGTTGTTGCAGTACAGTCAAAACTCTCCTCTTTTCTATGTGTATAACAACACTTGTACACGAAGCAGAAGGATTTGATTGTATGATCACAAGATTCCTGTTATCTTATTTCAAAGATTGGCATTGAGTATTCTTACATGCTTTTTTTTTCCTACTTGAAAGAATAGTCATAAAGAGCACTTTCTATGTAGCATCTGGAATTCGTGTACTTCTTGCCTATCCGTCTCCAGACCAGAGGCGATTAGAAGCTTCTGTGTTTGGGTTACTTGATGCTTGCCTGGCCTCTAATCTCAGTATTGTATGACTTATTGGGGAAAAAAACAACTTCAAATCATAATGCACAATTTCAGTATTATAATTAAAATTAACCAGATATTACCATTTGGCCACAGTGTTTCTTCTTTCTCCCTAGAGCCATGATAGTGAAGATGAGGGAGGGCAAAGAATCACATATGCAAATGCAATGACTGAATCATCATCACTGGAGAGAAAAAAATGCATGAAATGCAAGCTGATTTTTGTCTCTTTTTTCCTCTCTTCTGAACAGCACGCATTATTAAAACAAAACAATGGTGTGAAATGCTTCCATGTTTAGAAGGAGAAGGCTGTGATTTGCTAATCAATAGATCAGGCTGGACCTGTACACAACCTGGTGGGAGAATAAAGACAACCACGGTGAGTTTTCTTGCTTCTTGCAATCCTTTGGGTAGAATAAGTGATCAATTGGGTGCGAAAAAGCAACAGAAAGTAAAAGATCAAGCTGCTTCAGAATAAAACATCATTAATACATTTTCAATCTTTCATAGCCATAATTCTCTTACTTATATATCTTTGATTGCAATCTGACTCATTATGCATGGTGGAGAAAATTCTTTATTTGATACTATAAATGGCGGTAATCAGGAGGACAGCTCAAAATTACAGAAAATTCAAATTGCGGCAGCGGGAATTCTCTACAACTTAAAACCTTGGGACCAAATGACACCAAATATACATGAACTATTGTCAGTGTGCTCAATGATTGTGTCTAGAGGCTGTCTGCTCTGTAAAGTGAATTGTTTCTTAAGATAGCATAGTGATTTCTTTGACACTATTTATTAGCAGATTATTTTTTATTAGTAACTAGAGATCAAAAAATTCATTCCAATGAGAATGTTTCTCAAAACTCTTGACATTTAGCAGAGACGAATTTGTTCTGCTGGTTTCTTCTCTTTTAATTGTTGACATATTTAATTAAATCTTTAACAAGCTTTCATGATGGCTTTGATATTTTTATTTTTATTACAAATTGCTTGGAGTGCCATCTGATAGACAATATAAAAACAAATATAAATATAAAAAGGGAATGTATGCTAATATGTATTAGATCAACAAAGACATTTTTGGAAAATAAATGTCATAGTATCAAAGGTAGATAGTAGAAATCATGTTCTGAATGATAGAACTGACAGTCATTTAATTGTCTTTATACCATTTCCAACATGAATGTGTCTGTCAGTCGGGGTGATTCAGTCTAAGCAACTTGCAAAATTTAGCATGTCAAAAACAACAATTTTCATTATCAAACTTGATTTCCATATCACATATTGCCATAAAACTAGTCAAAGAACCGCCCAGTATCTCAATTATGTGAAGAAAAATCAAAACTCCAGTCTATTAAACAATTTCCTTGTACTTTGCCTATTATTCGTGATAGACAAACAATATAAAAGTATCCAGGAATCAACTTTGCATGTTCAATTCAGAATTTGGGAACAATGCTTCTCCTTTCCTAGGTACATTGGTGAAAAGACATCCCCATGTTCACAGTATGATTCTACAGAGGAACTTAATTTTTCATGTGATTGAACTGGAATCCTGTGCCTAGGAAGGGAGAAAAGTTGTTCACCTCTCTTCCCATATTGGAGCGCACACATCAAGAACAGACTATTATTATTTAGTAATGTATTATTTTTTTTAACAAATAACCAACATTGTTTGAATTGGTTGGGACCAGGCAATAAAAGTTGGCAATGACAAACCACCCATTGCATTTGGTTTATTTGTTGATAAGCATGATCAAATTTGCAAATTGTCATTATTAACCACATGAAAGAAATATGGGATTTAAAGAAAAAAAACCAGTGACAATAGGCTTGTCTATTTGATGAAGCTTATATCTGAATTATAGTGGCAATAGTTACGTTTTTGAAATGATTTTTTGTAGTTTAGTGGTACTATGAAAATACAAAATTTTAACAACTGGTTATAAGTATCATTGCAAAAAGCATGACATTTTTTCTTTTCTTTTAATATTGTAATTAATAGTTTTGTCCCCCTTCTGTAGAGCTAAAAAAGCCCTCTGTAACGTTTTACACAGGAATGATAAAAATAAGCCAGGGCTTAACTGTGGCTTATTTGAGCCAAAAGAAAATAGAGGAGAAAGACAAGGGAAATCCAGACACCTGTTCTTAAAATTACAGCAATAGCATGTCTTATAATGACTATCTGGAACAGAAAAGTTTCAAGCATTGGAGATACCAAATGTGACTGACTTCTCTGAAAAGCTGTTGAAGTTGAAAACTCTTGTTTTTCATCTCTTTTGCATCTCAGAATGGGCTGCTCCCAGGTAGAGAAAAATAAAAGGTGGAGTCTGAAGGAAATTAGCCTTGCTTCTCATCTCTGCAACCATATGGCCCAATGTTGAAGTGCCATTATTCAAGGTTAAATTGGTTATTTATGTATGTTCTTCAGAGCAAATGTTAATGTTAGAGTTAAAGCTATGGAAATTGTGATTTTAAAAAATGTACACATTCAATATATCTAGTTTTTTTTTTATTTAATTGCACACATAATTTTAAGGAACTTTTAAAACCATGTTCATGCTCATTAGTTTATATGTAATATATGGGAGAGAATTAATAATTCCATCCAATGTCAGGTTTTCATTCTCATGAACAATAATTGAACTGCAAATATTTTTATACTTCTCATTGAAGTAAGAGCCTGCTGTCATTTTGATTCTTGGATTAAAAGACAGCTGGCTAATCTACTCATTCTGTCAAAACATTTTGGTGATGTATAGATGAGAATTGTCTGGGTTGGATGCAGTTGTAGGGGAGTGTCTGTTTGTGAAGCATTTGATTGAAAATTGTAAGAAATTATTGATTTGTGTATAATGCTTGCATCCAGGAGATAGAACAGTTTCATTTTGATAATTTATATATGTCTGCAAATTGGTTTCTGTTTTCATCAATAACTTATGTTTAGTGAATTTAACTTAGAACATGGAAAAATAGACACTCTTTCTTCTATTGAAGTTACAAGGAGAAATAATTTCATCTCCAGGAGCCTGTATATTATCAATCCTCCATAACTATTTATCATTATTTATTTATTTATATATGATATGATATAATATCACATCATATATTTATATATGATATGATATAATATATCATTATTTCATCATTTTACATGATGAGGTTTCAAGACATTGCACCTATTAAAACCAGCTTAAGAGGAGTTGGTAGCATCCGTTCTGGCTAACTAATTCATTATGAATGAATTATGAGTTTTCATAAACTCTAGTGAGCTAGAGTTCATGAAAACCTGCGCTATTTTATAAAATTTATTAATTTTATAGTTATTCATTTACTTAGCATATGGCGTTGGTACATGAAAGCTGAAGTCTACAGTGTTGTTATAGAGTAGAAGTTTGGCTGCCTATGATTGCTAGTTTGACACAGAGCAGCTAACGACATTCTGTGGGAGCATCAGTGTCATCAGGGCCTTTTTCTCCACCAGTTTTCGCCTCACATTTGGGCCAGTTCACTTTTGGTTGGTTTCTTGCTTCCACTATTACTCTCACCAGAGTGGTACCTATTTACCTACTTGCGTTTGCATGCTTTCAAAATGCTAGGCTGGCAGAAGCTGATCTGAATGGTGGGAGCTCACTCCGTCAAGTGGTACTAGGGTTCGAACTGCTGGAATACAGAGAGCTGACCTTCTCCAGCCGACAAATCCAGCATCTTTAAGCCACTGAGCCACCTCACCTCTTTATTATAAATTATAATTTAGCATTATAATTAAACCAATCAATCTTTATTATGGTCACAGATCAGCATTACAAATAAAAGCATTAAAAACAATAATAAAAAAGACAAATAATACATTATGATTACTAGTGGATTATCAGTGGGCAGTTAGAGTGCCTAATTTTGTATACAGTGTAACAGAATTTTACCACATTGAAATAAAGCAGTTCGTACTGATCTGATAACAACAGTTGTACATAGAAGAGATCAATATTTCCTGGGTATTTTATTAGGTGACGTATTATAATGTGGGTCCATGAGTACTTATAGAAGATATAGTATGAGGGTGAAGGTTCATTCTCCGAGTGAGTTGGTTTCTGAATGTTTCATTACCAGGCTAGGTAACATCTTCAGCAGAGTTTAGGGGATGTCAGTGTTCTTCTGTTTATCGTAAAGATACAGTACAACAGGGCATGAGCTTGTCTAGGGGGGAATTATAATTATTAATCTGAAAAGGTGTTACCAGACTTCCTGATTTTTGGCTACCATACTTACACAGTTCTGCAATTCCTCAACAGCTAATCTTTTTAACATTCTGTGATTTTATTGTTAAATTTGCTGAAATAAGAAATTAAGGAGCATGAAGAAACTAAAAGATAGCTTATAGTAGATACACAATATAATTACTTCAGCATAGAACAGGACTTTGCTAGTAAAACGTACTAAAAATGTAAAAATGTACATACATAACAGTAGGATGTTTTCCCTCTGCTCCTGATATGTATGTATGTATTTATATTTATATTGCTGATATTCGTCCGTATTATTTACAAAGCTGCCAATTTTCCATTACACACCAAAATGTATACAGTTGATTATTAATTCCATTAATAATGCTACTCTTTGTCCATTCTTGAAACACCATGTAAGTATATTCTATTTCAAAGAATTTAACAACAACAACAACAACAACAACAAAAACAACAACAACAACAACAACAACAACAATAATAATAATAATAATAATAATAATAATAATAATAATAATAATAATAATAATAATAATAATAATAATAATAATAATAAAGTTGGAAGGGACCTTGGAGGTCATCGAGTCCAACCCCCTGCTCAGGCAGGAAACCTAAACCATTTCGGACAAATGGCTGCCCAGTCTCTTCTTAAAAACTTCCAGTGTTGGAGCATTCACCACTTCTGGAGGCAGGTTGTTCGACTGGTTAATTGTTCTAACTGTCAGGAAGTTTCTCCTCAGTTCCAGGTTGCTTCTCTCCTTGACTAGTTTCCATCCATTGCTTCTTGTCCTGCCCGCAGGCGCCTTGGAGAATAGCTTGACTCCCTCTTCTTTGTGGCAACCCCTGAGATATTGGAATACTGCTATCATGTCACCCCTAGTCCTTCTTTTCATTAAACTAGACATACCCAATTCCAGCAAACGTTCCTTATATGTTTTAGCCTTCAGTCCCCTAATCATCTTTGTTGCCCTTCTCTGCACTCTTTCTAGAGTCTCAACATCTTTTTTACATCATGGTGACCAAAACTGGATGCAGTATTCCAAGTGTGGCCTTACCAAGGCATTGTAAAGTGGTATTAATACTTCACGTGATCTTGATTCTACCCCTCTGTTAATGCAGCCCAGCACTGTGTTGGCTTTTTTGGCAGCTGCAGCACACTGCTGGCTCATATTTAAGTGATTGTCCACTAGGACTCCGAGATCCCTCTCACAGTTACTACTACTGAGCAAGGTACCCCCTATACTATACCTGTACATTTGGTTTTTCTTGCCTAAATGTAGAACCTTACTTTTTTCACCACTGAATTTCATTTTGTTAGATAGCGCCCAGTGTTCAAGTCTGTCCAGGTCCTCCTGTATCTTAAGCCTGTCTTCTGGAGTGTTGGCTATTCTTGCCAGCTTGGTGTCATCCGCAGTTTTGATGAGTTCCCCATCTATCCCCTCGTCCAAATTGTTGATGAAGATGTTGATCTACTTAATGATCTACTTAGGCAAATTATTTCATTGGCGGTTGAAATTTGGAACAAGAAGACTTACCTAAGCTACAATCCTGACTCAAATAATACATTCTTCTAAGATAAAGTAATTAAATAAAGTTTTTCTCCAAATCTCTGTTAAAAGAGACTGATATATATTTACCTTCAAGAAATACTGGAAATAGAAAATGTAATCTCTAGAATACCAATATATATATTGTTATTGTATAAAGTTGTATCCATCTGCATGACTGTGGAACCTCACATATTCAAATATAAATTTACTGTAACGCCAAAAATTCTAGTCGATAGTTTTTGATTTACAGCTGTTCTTTAGCCTTTTAGCCCTCTTTAGCAGCTTTCATTGCACATGTCTACAGAACTGAGCCAATCTATGGTCCCAATGCAACATTTTTGTTCCCAATCTCCCATTAAATTCTTGCTGTTGTTAAACCTAAATTCTTGCCCTGAAGCTAAGTTACTGAATGATCAGTGTAAATAAGATTAATAATTAGTTGTTAATTAGCTAGTAGTTAGTATAGGGAAAAACTATTCATGCTTGATTAATTCATTAATGAAAGAACCTAGAAATGGAAGGCAATCCTGCAGATGGGTAGGAAGGTATTTTTATTGCATCAAACCAGGGTTTGGAATTAAGGGCAGAGGGAAAAGAAGATTTTCTTGTATTTGCAAAATGTTACGGAACACAAAGAGATATTGTAGTTTAGACAGAAATGAGACCATTATTTTGGTTTGCTTATTTTGCATTGGGTCATTCCATAAAATCATGTTAGAAATTCATGTAGTGTATTAAGCTTGGCCATGATTTTCTTACCACTTTTTGTAGTTAAAACAATGTTATTCCTTTAATACAAGATTTGTAAGTGCTAATTAAATAGGCAGAATAGAAGACAGTCACCTATCTTTATATCTGAAACAGGATATACTCTTTTATAACTATTGATACGATCTACCTTCATTACAGACATCTGGTAGGGGAGATGGCAGCATAGAAATTTAATAAACAGACAGACAGACAGACAGACAGACAGACAGACAGACAGATAGATAGATAGATAATTCCAGGATCTATCCAATCAATTCGGAACAATTCTTGATAATTTGCAGCAAAGTTAAAACCAAGGTAAAAATATTAACCTTAAAATAGACACTTAGCAACAAGGACTAACATATACAGCCACAAATTTTCTTTTAAAATATCTCTCAGAATCAAGACTGCTAAATTTAACATTTAAATATAACTGTTTAAAGCAAGAATGACTCAGTTGCACAACATAACAATAACCATGTCCTATGAATTAATTCATTATATTGTCCAGATGTTATCCCCTAGATGCCAAAGAAGAAGAGTTTCTGTTTCATGTTCAATGTTTCAAGGCTTGCATCTTTGGGAAGTTCATCTCATTATTTCAAAGTTAAAAACATCTTTGCTGTTAATATTCCCAGGAAATAAATATGATATAAACCATAATTATTTTAAATATCCAAAGGAATGTTGTACATTTAAAAAGAGTGTTCACTTTTTTAAAAAGAAAATCTTCATTCACATTAATTTGTTTAGATAGTCCATTCTTATTCTAATAAAGAACAAATGATTTATTGGCTTATTCTAAACAGACTCTTATGTTGAAGCCGGTCCCACTAAATACCATGGTTTCTTACAATTAGTTGGCTCCCTGTATGTATCTAGAATGCGCTATGTGTGGAATAGCTACTCATTATATATTTAATGAGATGAAGGGACATTGCTCCCTCAGATTTAGGAAGTAATCATAATCATTTGAGTATTCATTTTCATAAATTTGCACAATTTCAGACAATGGTTTTTTTTAATTATATAACTTTGTAGAAATATAATTCTATAGGTTTCCAAATAATATGATGTAGAAACTTTGTGTTAGTGAACAAAAGTTAGTGAAACAAAAATTTCTTATGTAGTGCTCTGTTTACCAAGGGATGCTATCTCCTACTCAAAATACAAAACTTACAATGTAGCTACAACAACCTAACAAAATGACTGAATTCATCAATTCAGTCTTAAAAGAAATAATCATCCCTCAGTGGTGTTTAATTAAAGTGTTCAACCTAGTCTGATCACAGTTTAATTATACACATGGGCTAGATTCAATTGCTGATGCTGAAACTCATTTCTATGGAAGTAGCAAAAACTTTTGAAAATAGTAGCTTGATAAAAATGTAAGTTCATGAGATCTTAAGGACAATGAAATAAATTCTATACAATTCAATCATGTGTATTACATTCAAGGAACATTTATCCAGGTATTTGTTTTTTTTCAGTTCTTTCATAAAATAATAGAGTTGGTAGGGACCTTGGCAGTCTTACAGTCCAATGTCCTGCTGAATGCAAGGATCTCGCACCATTCTGGATAAATGTCTGTCCATTATTTTCTTGTCTACTTCCACTGATGGAGCACCTACAACTCAGAAGGCAAGCTGTTTGATTGCTTAATGGTTTGGAGTCAGAAAATTCATCCATATTTCAAATTTGAATCTCCCACTGTAAAGTTCCTTATGTTATATAGTATATAGCTTATAAATTTTTCATTCCAACTAAGGACATTTTGAGAGTTTCCTCTTTTTTAAACCATCTATGTTATAATATTCTGTTATGATATATCTCCATTAAGGGGAAAACTATTAAAATAGGCTCAACAGCTGGTATATAGCCATACAGGAATCTCAGTACAACCTGTCTGATTTAAAGCTATTATTTTTGTCATATGTTAGTAGTCTTGCCAGAATTCATTATTACTTTGAAGTATATAGTGTTTTAATTATTATTATACTGTCTGGATACATTCATCAAAAGAGTTTCCCAAACTGTGATATCGTAGGATGTTTTAATATTAAATTCTTTACCCTTGTTAAACTACATCTTGACTATTAAGAAACTGTATAAAAAGGCTTCCGGTTCTGGTCTGCAGCTCCTGCGGTCGTGCGAAGGGTCCGTTCTCTTCGCCGGCCGGTTTCCCCCCGCCGGTAGACCCTGGACAGGGTTGAAAGTCGCCCTGGAGGGGCGACTACCGCTGGGGAGGACACTCGTTGATTGCGGAGGGAACGGCAGCTCCCTCCGTGATCCGAGACAGCTCCTCTGGGCCGACAGGGAAAAGATCGGCCATTAACATGGCCGATCACCTAGCTGCTCCAGCCGAAAGCCACAAGAACAGCTAAGCAAAAAGAACCACCATGGAAGATCCGGGTGAGACCTTTCCTTCCCTCTCTGTACCCTAACTACCTTCCTGTGAAAAGCTTTTGGAATTATTTCCCCACTTTAAGAGAGCAGCTTTCGGATATTTGGGAAAATGAGCTTTGGAAAAACAATTAATTTCTATTGACTATTTGAATTGCTGGACTTCGGGGATCCTGAAAAACTTTGCTTCTTTCTGCCTACTTGTCTTAGCTTAAGCGGAAACCTTTAGGGAGGGGGGTGGAGTGTTTTTTATTCCTCCCCCCCTTCTGTACATAAGGTGTCTTAAGCTATTCTATTTGAATTTATTGATACGTTTGAAAAACCATTTTAATCATATTGTTCAGTTTAAAACCTTTTTTTTCCTCATGCTGGGTTTTTTTGTGCTGTTTGAAATTAGTAACAAAGTATCCGCATTGAGAACTTTCACTGCCTTGCATTCGGTGTGTATTCAGCCTAAACCTGGCTCGACGCCCAGACTTGGCTCCACACCCAGACATTCCTATCTGACTGCAAGAAGATACTTTTTTTTCCTTCTCCCTGCTTTCTTTTCTATTATTCTAACTTGATTTTAAATTGCTTTCTCAGACATATGAACTGGCTCTTTTTTTTTTTGGATTATAAATACAAGGTTTACCTACAGCTGGGCTTTGGATTTATTATAGAAAAAACTTTAAAGATGATGCTCCAGAACTAACTATTAATTTTCAGCACAAGGAATAACAGAGGAAGAACACCAACTTTAAAGAGGCTTGCATGCAACCTATACAATTTAAAGAGATGGAAGAATCCCATTCACAATCAATTTGGAAACGTATGTTGGGAAGAATTTACGAATTCAATGAGCGAGTGAATGCTAGACTAGATGCCTTCATTATAAAACTTCAAAGTGACTTCCAGACTTCAATTGACTACTCTACAACTCAAATACTAAATGAAAAACAAAGCAATGTAGAAGAACATATTACTGAGAACTTGGATGATCAAAGATGGATTTCCATTGAAATATTTACAAAGTTAAAAGCAATGGGACCTGATTTGCAAATACGAGACTTCAAGAATTATGATAATATGGATAATCAACGAGTAATTATTACATTGAACAAAAAGAACTATACAGCTTTGACAGTATTGGAAAAAAGAGAAAAGAAATATGATCAGACTGAATTGTTCAGGAATATACATAATCAAATATGGAGATTTGATGATTTAAAGGCTTTTTATGGAAACCTGCTTGGCACAAAAAGAAAGCTAGAATTAGATTTAAAATGAGAATTAAAAATTTATCTGAAGGGTTAAAAAGGCTTAAGATTTTGGTTTGAGATAATACTACTAAGATGAAAATTATTGATTTGATTATGGTCTGGAATGGTAATATGGAATTGGTAAACAAGAAGAATAGAATAAGAAATAGAATACAGATATGAAAAGAAGTAAGAAAATATTTTTTTGGGAATAGATGGGATTTAAATTTTAGAGTAGAATAAGAAATAGAATATAGTTGGGAAGTATGAAAATATGGTAATAATATGTATATTTTAGAAATAATTATTGTTTTATGAGGGAAATTGAGAGATCTGCAATGTAGCTTATTGTTTATTCAAGGCTAAATTGGAAATTAGTTAAATTCAAAAACGAGTTGGATTGATATTGGTGAAATATTACTGATTTTTTTTTTACAATGATTGAACGCTAATTAGAAATGTATTAATTTGATTATGTTAAAGCAATTGAGGGACTTTTAGAGATATGGATTGATTTATAAAATATATAGAGTAGAGTAGATAGAGTAGAATAGGAAATAGAATATAGTTGGGAAGTATCAAAATATAACAGTTGATATAATACGTATATTTTAGAAATAATTATTGTTTTATGGGAAATTGGGAGACCCGAAATGTAAATTATGTGTTCATTTTAGGCCAAATTGGAAAATGGTAATTGTAAAATAGTTAAACTTAAAAACAGGATTTTGATTGATATAAGTGAATTACTATTGATATTCTCTTTACAATGATTAAATTTTATTTAGAAATGTATTAATTTGACTAGGTTATAGCAATTGAGGGAAATAGAGAAGGAACTCTTAAGGAATTATTGAATTATTTATGTTTGATTATATTTTTTTTGGGATGATTGACCACCCTATCTCCATGTGGATTCTTAAAGCACTCTGATGTAAAACTAAAAAACACCAATAAAACTTGTTTAAAAAAGAAAGAAAGAAACTGTATAAAAAAAAGAAACCTTAACCATCAGAGACATTTCTAATGCTTCTATTTTTGATCAAACTGAAGCCAAGTTCAGAGCTATTTTGAATTCATGGTTCTGCATTACACTACAAAGATAACATCAGTAATGTTCACGTTGCAAAGTTATTTCTAGATAAGCCAATGACTAATTCTTAGTGCAAGAATATGATATATTATAGATTTGGAAACATTAACAAATGGATCATGCCTGACTTTTCTAAAAGTATGTGGACATTGATTTCAGAGTGATTTATATTGCTATTTAATTTAGTGGGTTATGTTAAGTCATCTTCCATGAATAGAGATGAGTGGAAGTTGATTTTCCTGTTTTATTTCAACTGGAAAAGACATTTTAAAACATTTATCTGCAGATATCTTGCAGAGTTAGATGAGTTATGCAACTTAAAAAAAATGATTTCGGGTTTAGGAAAATGAGATGAGATAACACAAGGAGAAGATAGAATGAAAAAACTACACTTCCATCTACCTCTTTTGGAGACAAACCCAATAATTAGAATATGGGCTAAAGGGAAATCTGCATAATATCTGTATCAAAATGAGATGATGGTCATGAATTCCAAGGAAAAATAAAAAGGTTTGAGACATAAATTTTGGAATATCAGTTTACCCATGATTGATAAGAAAATGTTTATTTCATTTGATTGATACTAATAATTAACACTTGGTGAGCTGAATTTTCAACTATAGATTTTATAGATTTATGAAAGAGAGCATTATAAAATTATACAATTTGCTTTCACATGTATTCATAAGTAAATATTTAATTGTTAGGGCAATTACTATCTGTAAAATAATTTATCATGCAGTATTGATATAATGAACAAACATTTACCTGACAATACAAAAACATATATTTAAGATAATTTATTTCATAGTAACATTTTACCACAGATTTAATTTCTTAAAGTATTTATAAGTAATTATTAATAAAAAAGCAAAACAAAATCATCACAATTTAGTTAAACAGCAATATTCTTAAAATGTGATAAATATAGCCAAAATATTTTGTTGTTAAAGTAGCTGCTATAACAAAATAAGCTACAGTAATAAATGATTACTTGCAATCTTTAGATGCTCACTAAAATACACCATTTTAGATATACAGTAATTATGCCTGCTATAAGGCTAATTATGTTTAAAGATGGTCTCTAATTCTATATAACTTAATCAAAGAGGAAGAAGTTTATATTCATTAATTTCATTTTTCAGTGTTCCTTCCAACGTTACTTCCTTCTTCCAATGTTATGTGAATTTATTAATTGTCCAATTCCAATGAACTCTCAATTTTAATAGACAATCTGTTGTAAGCAGGTACTGTATGTTTCCTTCAGGATTTAGAACAGTGATGATAAATCTTTTTGTTGTTGTTGTTGTTAGTTGCGAAGTCGTGTCCGACCCATCGCGACCCCATGGACAACGTTCCTCCAGGCCTTCCTGTCCTCTACCATCTTCTGGAGTCCATTTAAGCTCACGCCTACTGCTTCAGTGACTCCATCCAGCCACCTCATTCTCTGTCGTCCCCTTCTTCTATTGCCCTCAATCTTCCCAGCATTATATAAAGAAATGTGAGTCCTTAAAAAAATAGAAATACAAGTAAAAGAAGCTCATTCAACTTCAGGATCTGGCCTTCTAAGAGCAGGCTCTCTTGATCTCCTCTAACTGCAAAAGCACATCGCCTGCTCAGTCCAAGGGACTCGCCTCCAAAAATTCCAGCAGAGGAGTTCAAAGGCCTCAATTCTTTTGCGTGAAGCCTTTCTTATGGTCCAACTTTCACAGCCATACATTGCAACTGGGAAAACCATGGCCTTGACTACTGATACTTTTGTTTTGAGGGTGATGTCTAGAAACCCTATAGCAACTTAGATCAGGAAACACTTCTTTACTTAGGGATATTATTAGACGTAAGAGAAGTTGCTGTTCTTGCTTCAAGGAATCTCCTCCATATATGATTTCTTGGCTGCAGTCCCCAAGGCCAAGCCTGCAAACTCAAATGGAAGTTGTCAAAGTGGACTGATTAAACCTGGCTGACTGTATCAACATTCCATAACAGTGTTCATTACAAGTATATTAATGATCACAATTATTAGAATATCAGAATAATCCATTTAAGTAAATGCAATAATCTTCACTCCCAAACAACTCATTCTTCCAGAATAATAACAGTATAATGACAGCATTATCAAGTCATAGTTCATTTATCCAAACTACTAGCAAGCAAGCTGTAATTAGTACAATTAAAGTACTATTGTAAGAACTATCATCAATCTCAACACATATAAAACTGTACCTTTTGGAAAAATCAAGTCACTAGCCCAATATTCACCAACCAGCTTCTTTGTACCATCTCTTCCTTGCTTCAAAATCAACCCAGTTATGTCCCCTAGTTGTGCAAAATAATCCTGGGTTTTCTAGGAATCGATGTACTTCTGTTCCATTTCAAAAGCTCATTTTTTTTATTTTTCCAGCCATTAGCTAGCTAAAATTCAATTGAATATAAACTATTATTTTTCACAAGCACTGATCCCATAGCTGTGCATTTGATGTATTTCTAGAATAAGAATTATATGTTTACCTCTGTTAAATTCCACCTTCAGTTTGTTTCTCAAACTGTCCCTTGAAATTTTGTTTTTGTTTCGAGGATATTAGTGATCCATCTATTTTGTGACATCTGCAAATTTGGTAAATATGATCACTATTTGTGAAAATACTTAACAAATTTGCAAGTGTCACAAAATTGGATGGGATCACTAATATCCTCAAAAACAAAAACAAAATTCCACAGGATAGTTTTATCCATTTATCATTCTATTCTTAATCTGATTCATTAATAAAACTTTTGAAAAATTAAGGGGCCAGTATTCTTCCTGGGGATATCCCCATTCAGTCCTTCTCTCTTGATTTTTTAAATTTATTTATTCTTTGAGTATAATTTTTTTAGCCAGTTAATATCCAGTTAGTGGCCATGTCATCTTGTCCACATTTCCTCTCATCAGAAAGAACATTTGATTTATAGGATTGGCAGTCTATCTGTCTGTCTGTCTTTCTGTCTCTGTGTGTGCAATAAAACATAAATTAATGACTAGTTTTAAGAAAGCTGATGCGTATTCAACATACAACAAAATGGGCCATGGTGGTACAGTGGTTTGAATGCAGTATTGCAGGTTGACATTGTAAACCGCTCAAAGAGTGCTGTAAAGCACTATGAAGCAGTATATAAATCTAAGTGCTACTTGCTGTCAGATCAGTAACTTCATGATTGGAAGCAGCTATTTTGAACTCTGATGGCTCAGTGGTTAGAATGCAGTATTGCAAGCAAATATTTGGGGTCCCTGGTAATGAAACAAATGGACAGAGAGATATGTCTTGCTTGTGTTTGGAGGTATCTATGGAAGTGTGGGAGGATGGGTCCACCACTACAAATATTTTCTTGTTTTGGAAACAAATTTAAAAATCAGGGGGAAAAAAGTTTTATTTATTTTTCTTTTGCTGCCAAATGAGACTTACTCGTGTGGTTAGAATGCAGTATTGCAGGCAAACTCTGCCCACAGCCTGGAGTTCGATCCTTATGGGCCTCAAGGTTGACTCCACCTTCCATCCTTCCAAAGTTGGTAAAATGATAACCCAGATTGTTGGGGGCAATATGTAAAATAATGGTTCTGCATTGTAAACCGCCAAGAGATTGCTGTAAAGCACTATGGGGCAGTAAAGGTAAAGGAGTCCCTGCAGGTTTTACTTCACTAGTTGTAGCTGACTTTAGAGAGTGGTGCTCATCTCCTTTTTTAGGCCATTGAGCCAGTGAAGATCTTTTCATAGTCATGTGGCCAGCATGACATCATGCCGCAACACGGAGTGTGCAGCAAAACATGGACCACTGTTACCTTCCCACCAAAGTGGGACCTGTTTATCTACTATTTATCTACTTTTTATGCTTTTGAACTGCTAGGTTGGCAGTATATAAGCCTAAATACTATTGCTATTGCTACCTACTTTGCAGCTGAGAGGATATAAACTGTTTCTAAGAAGCCATTCTTTCATAGGTCTTCCTTTGGTTATATTACTTGAAAGCAATAGGACACAATAGAAAAATCTTTGCTTTTCTATAACTAAAATTCACAAACAATTTGTAAAAGAAGAAAGGCCCTTCATTCAAGCTTAACTTCTAGAGTTTGTATTCAAACTACTTTCTTGGCAATGGGAAAGAAATGGTTTGCCAGTGTCATCTTCAAGGATTTTTCTGCTCAATTCTAGTCAATAATCCTGATTTTGCCAGATAGCTCATCATCAGTGTAACCCGTCCTGTGATCCTACTTTACTCCTGAGATCAGTCAAGATCTCAGGAATAACAAAACCACATACTGCATTATGAGTTTATCCTCATAATTTTAAATGAAAGCTTAAACTGACGCACAAACATTTTTCTAAATATTAACTTCCAAAGATGTGAATTATATAGTTCTTGAATTGAATAAACGTCACTAGAATAATACATTATAGTACTCTATGCTTCTCATCTAAGTTCTCTCTTCTCGTTGTCCAGGTACTTATACTGTTTGACAGAGTTATTTGACAGTCCTCCATGACATGTTTTTCTTTTTAGTAAAGTACATTAAAAAAATCCTTCTCCGAGTGATGCACTTTCATTTGTGTGAAGTAGGAACTTTCAACCCATACATTGCTTGGGTTTCTTTGTGTTGAATTCCTGAATACTGCAGTAAGCAGTTTTTCCACTGCTTTATTGTAAACTGATGGACCATGGAGGAAATCAAACTTTTAAGTTTTTCTATTAAAACAATGTCAGTGCTGAGACGGTTTTGACACCTGAATTGTTTTATTGTAAGGGTATACATGAAGTCCTTGAAGCTGTTTAGTTCTGATTTGTACAACCCTTTCATTAATTCCTGTTGTAATTTTTAATGTCACAAAAAGAGATATATTCCTCTCTATGAAGTATTTGCTGATACTACTTCTGATACTACCTAGGAAAAAATATCCAGCAGAGTATTAAACTGATAAAAATCTTTTTTATTGCCTGGCTATTGATGATTTCTGTTGATTTGACCTTCCAAAGCAGCCTCCATTTTCACTCATCTCATTGTTTCAGGGATCTAAAAATTTCCCTGTGCAGCTTCTCAAAAAATGCACACCTTTTGTCCAGTCCATCATCAGATCATCCCATAGTATCCCATTGGGAACTTTACAGATCAAAGAATTATTTGGTGAAAAGCAGTTTGATTGTGTGCTTTCAAAAACTAGTTTTTAACTCTTCAGTTCATGTCTTCAGCTTCTCAATTTTCTGAAAGCATTCATTAACTTGTTTTTGGATATAGAAGTCATTGATGCTTTTGTGTACTATAAAGAAAACAGGTTGTTTCTTTTTTTATTAAAATCTCTCTCTTTTTTTTTAACTAATGCAGAGTTAGCTAATTTATATCATGAAAATTGCTAACAGTAATAATATTCCAAATTACTCAGGTCAATTTTTATTCTATCATATTTTACTTTTGAGTTTGAAAAAGGATGAAAGCAAGATGAAGCAATTTCTAAAAAAATACTATAAAGCAATCAAATAAAACATATATGCTCCAATGCTTTAAAAAATGAGAAAAATATAGTGAAATTCCAGGAAATTAAAAAAAGATTGTTTAACAGAGACTAGATATTAAACAATTTTGTATTACTTTAGAAAAGAAGCTGATTTTCCTAAAAACTTGTACAGGGTCAAAATTGATCTTTACTTCAACATTGATTTATAAATAATATGCCTAAAATTTTCATTTTTTTGTTCCGTTGTCTTAACAATAAATGTATAAAAATCATAAAAGCATCATGTAAACTGCCAACTCAAATATAAATGTTAATTGATATCAGCTTATCTAAATATGTTGGAACCAGTGCACGATTGTAAGTGTCTAGCTGCCTGTAAAATCTGAATTTAGTAATCTATATGTACTAGAAAGCACCAGGTGAGAAGGATTAAATTTAATACAGATAAGACAATAAAAAGTCTGTTTTCCAAGATGCCAGGACTGTTTAAATACATATGTATTGCAGTGCACTTTCATTAATATGATTGTATCTTCTGTCATAATGATCGTGACAATTCCAATGTTTTATTCCAGACGGCTTCCAAAATTGCTTTGCAGGAAGGCGAATCTTCAGTAATGCAGAGACCAAGTCTGCCAATAATCTATTACACTATTGTCTGACCAGTAAAAATCTTATTGCAGAAGATAAACATATCCGGATAGATAAACATATCTGTTTAAGTGAATTGGTATCTGGAGATAAGGATGTTCCATTGTACTGTCTATGTTAATATAGTATTATTATCATATAGTGAGGATTTTTTTTTTTACAAGATGTATGTATGTATGTATGTATTTTTCCTTTGCAAGCTTCAAATACATCCTTGGGTTGCTTGATCTTCAAGGTGGTGTTTACATTTTTCCAAAGCTCAAACAAAACAACTCCATTTAGCGAAACCATTTAGCTCTGATGCCCTTAATCTGCCATCTAATGGGAGCGAGGAAGCCTGCTTTTTCCATGGCAGCAGCTGCCCTATAGAATGTTCTACCCTTTGATGTTTGCCAGACTTCTACCCTTTTAGCCTTCAGTAGAGCTTTGAAGATCTGGCTTTTCCTCCAAACCCTGGGAGAAGACTAGATAGTCACATCTTTAAAGTTTGATTTGGCAGCAGGTTTTTGTTGTATTTAATGTTTTAATTCAGGGGTCCCCAACCCCCTGTCCATGGACCGGTACCAGGCCAGCAACCGGTCCGCACAAACAAGCAAAGCCCCATCCATGGGATGCAGGCTGCACCCAAAACCATGCACTCTGTGGTCCGTGGAAAAGCCTTTCTCTATGGAACAGTTCCCTGGTAGCCAAAAGGTTGGGGACTTCTATTTTAATTGGTTTAGTTTTATAGTTTTATATGATTTTGTATGTCTTTTAATCTTTGATTGGGAACGGCCTAGAGCTGGTTGAAAGATGTGTGGATAGATGGATGGATGGATGGATGGATGGATGGATGGATGGATGGATGGATGGATGGATGGATGGATGGATGGATGGATGGATGGATGGATGGATGAGAACCAGATCCAGTGCTTCCTTTTGCCAGCCCAGATCTTTAGCTCTTGAAATAATTGGAAGAGGATTCTGCACTGAAGGTTCTTTGGAGGCTTAAGGATCAGCTTAAGACTGAGCCTGGCAGAAGCCAGCCTATATACACACAACACACACACAAAAAATATCTTTTTAAAATGCAAATTTCTCTACTGTCATTCTTTGCTCCTGAAATGGCTACTTTTGACATTTTTGGTTTTTGGAGTCATGCTTCAAAAATAAATCTCCTGGTTTTGTATTTGCATTTTTGAACAGGAAGGATGGATAGTTGTTGTAGAATACAACAGAAATCTGTGGCAGATTTACTTTATATCCCTAATTCTGACAAGTACATGGAACATCTGAAACACATCTATTTTTCTCTGCAACAATAGATTCAACCTCCTTTAGTTATGCCAGTTAGATTTTGTCCCAGTTCCTTTAAGTCTCTATCCAAAATATAACAAGTTCTATTCCCTGCTCTCCATATATAAAGACGTATCTGTTGTTTGCGTGCAAACCAAAGGAGAAATCCTTTTATAATCGAAAACTTGCAAACTTCTTACTACAGTTATATAAGCAAAACAGTGGCTGTAACTAATACAGTCCTTTCTATGGAAATGCAGCATATTCTTTCTTTCTTTCTTTCTTTCTTTCTTTCTTTCTTTCTTTCTTTCTTTCTTTCTTTCTTTCTTTCTATCTTTCTATCTATCTATCTATCTATCTATCTATCTATCTATCTATCTATCTATCTATCTATCTATCTATCTATCTATCTATCTATCTATCTATCTATCATCTATCATAATTTTCCAAATATCCATTTACAATTCAGTTATATACTTTAGTATAATATTATGCTGGTTGGAATTACATTTGTGCATCTATTTACAAAGACATGGTTAATGCAGAAAGTAACCAGAGAAGAAAGAGATTCAATTTGTATTGAGGATTTTATATTCCAAAATATATTTTTCCCAGTCCAATTCTGCAAGTTGCAGCTTGTTCTTTAAAAAATGATATTCCTCTATTCTGAATAATTTACATTAGTGATATACACTGGAGGAAATCTCCCTTTTCCCTAATAACTGCTTTAGAAGGGGTCCCTTTTCAGGAAGATAAATTTTGGAATTTCCTTTAACTTTGAAATAGTATTCTAAAAATTAGCCAAGATACATAACGATTGATGTTTGAGCTTTTTTTATTTTTTTTTTGCATTGGTGATATATATTGGTTTCTTGCCTAAGTTCCTGTTTCACCTGAATTGTAAGTGACTTAATGCAAGTCAGGATTATTATATGCAGAATGATGAATTTTATAACTTCAGAGCCCCACATCTGCAAGGAACTTATCATGTTTCATCTCATAGTCTTATTGTAGGCAGTTAACTTTGTCATACAGAGTAATTAATCAGTTTGTCAATACATGATAATAGTGGCTGATTGATAAATTTCTTTGGAACTCTATTTTAGCATTTATGTAGCTCTTCCCATAGAATTTTTAACAGTGAAATGAGGAACCCTCACATAAAAGAGAAACTGCTAAGTTGCAATGCAGCAAAATTCTAATGCATTTGCTTAGGCAGGCTGGAATTGATTGAAGTTGAACAAGTTGAACAATTAGCCTACAGCTTCCATGTGAAATAGTGAAATCTTTGTTCCCAAACTCTTCAAACAACTACCAGGACTGCTTAATAATTGAAATTAATACCTGCCAAAGGCATAAGCACATTTTATTTTCCTTTGCTTTATCTTTTGCATACAGACGCAAAAATGTTTTCCCAAAAAGATAAATAGTACTACTGTCTTTAAGCAATTATGTACTCATGTGTATCAATAAGTAACAAGGAAATAATAAGTTGTCTACTTAATAGGAACCTTCAGCCCTGGCTTTTACAAACTATAGCTCTAAATCACAGAATTTTACACAACCAAAGTTTCATGCTTCAGATATTCTAATGTAAAATTAAGTTGCTATGATCACTATCTTTAATTTTCTCTGAAACGTTTTAATTCACTCTTTCTTCCAGAACAAAAAAAAAATAGTCAATGACCTCTTGTAAGAGTAGGTGAAACAATATATGCATATAAATGGATTGTTGCATGCATCACTTTTTTTGTTGTCAGATACAAAATTTAGATGAAACAAGGGCTTCTATAATGTTGTTTTCTGATCAAAGTATATTTAGCCAACCATAGTATTAAAATTAGAACCTTATTCTTTTAAGAATACAGACACAAATTGTAAAAAAAGCCTTTTTTAAAAATCAATGGTAAAACTATATTAGGAAGGCCCCCCTCCTCAGATTAAAATATTTTTTAGTCTTAATATTAAAAAGAGGCAGAATATTATATTTACCCAAAGGAGAAATGGAGGGAAAAGTCTTAACCAAGGCAGAAAGCAGCCCCAGTCTCCCTGCCATAGGAAAACTAAGAAACCTGAAGAGGCTGAGATTTTTATATCCATTCAGAAAGACTGGGCCAAATCTATTTGTAAGCAAAGAGATTCCAAATAAGCAACACAATTAGGCAAGCTTACAAGATTAGCTCAGACAAACACCTAGGATTTGCATTTCCCCCTTTTGCCTGAAGAGCCAGCTATGACCCCTACGTGACCCCATAGGAATCTGACGACAGCCATTAAAATATTAAAAGACACATTCTTATACAGGTCAAAGTACATTTCACAACAGGCATCTCAAACACAAAGCCCCAAAGAATATATAGAAACCCACTTTCAACTCCATTTTGTCAGCTGTCCCAGAACTGCATGCTGTTGTTGGTTCTGCTCCTTAATAAATAGACCTTCTTTTCTAAGCAGCCTCCATTTTATTCCTTTTATATCTCTGAATTGGGCCAGACACCTGGTGAATTGTCCTTGGTTCTCACGGTATGCCTTCTTTATCTTTGTAGCTGCATTCCATTTCCTCCTCCTACCCCCAATTTTGTTGGCAAGCTAGAAGCAATAATTGTTGCACCAGCAAAGTGTGCTTCAAGCTTGACAGTGAATCACACAGTTGTTAAGCCAATCTAGATTCCCCCATTGACTTTCCTTGTTGGAAGCCAACCAGGAAGGTCACAAAAGGTGATCATATGACCCCAGAATGCCACAATTATCATAACTGTGCTAGTTGCAAGTGCCCAATTTTTTATGACTGAGGGGATGCTGTGGCAATCGTAAGTGCAAGGACTGGTCATAAGTTATTTTTTCAGAGCTGCTGTAACTTTGGTCACTGAACCAACCAGGTTGTAAGTCAAGGACTACCTATAATTTGCATTAAAAAACAAGATTGTCACTATCCATACTTGTTGGTGATTATATATATATATGCAGTTCTTGAAAAGCACTTGCTGCTCTCTTAGTTTTTTTAAAAGACCATAATGCCAGCTTTGTGTATTGCCTCCCTAGTTCTTCTGTGTTCTTCTTTTCACTTATTTTGTGCTGACAAGTATTCTCTGAAATACATTTTAGGGAAGAAGATCAGTGTTCATATTTTATCCTTGACATTTCCAGCCCAACACAGACTACTTATAAGATATTTGAAGACTCTTTAGAGATCTTAACTCTCGACTGAATCTTTTTGGCAGGATAGATAATATATATTCTTCTTCATATAGCACTTGATTTCTGGAATGTGCTGCAATCACTTTATTTATTTACACTGCAATCCTATACACGTTATGGCTGCGCACACTTTGAAAATGATTAAGAAATACTACATGTTTCTGCTATTCATTAAACCAGCCCAATTTTTATGCTTCTGCACCAGCTTGAAAAATATATGTTGTTTTGGAGAATCCACTTACTAAATTAATGTGACTCTTAAAAGCCCTTATGCCTTTTTTTTCAAGCTCACGTGGAGACTTTAAAAAATTGTGTTACTATATAGTACAGAGGTACTGAGCTTGTATGAGATCCAAAGCACTTCTTCCAAATTATTTTCATACATGAAAGATATGAAGATATGAAAAGTGTTACTCAGGTGAGTAAGATTATCTGGGACACTACACATCCTCTTCACGACCTGTTTTCCTTGTTACCTTCTGGGAGGAGGCTTCGTGGTATCCGCAGCAGAACATCCAGATTCAGCCATAGTTTCATTCCATACTGCATTAACCTTGTGAACTCTCAAGCTTCCTCCTTCCATTATATATTCAAGATGGACAGTATTTAATATTTATTTGCTACGTATATGTAGGTATGTGGGTCTATACATATGTTGTTCATAGTATGTTTAGGTGTGTGTCATGTATGTGTTTCACTTTGAGAGCGGGCAACTAAATTTCATTTTTGATGTGTGCCGTTGTGCCCACAGTAAAAAAAATGACAATAAAGGTTATCTTATCTTATGAGTGGAATTTACTTTCGGGAAACAGCACATAAATCTACAACTTTATTCAACCACTCTTCCCGTTAGTACTGCAGAAATGAATAACATAACATAACTGAATGTTCTGACAACCTTCTTGTAAAGCAACTTTTAGCAAATGTTGTCCCACAAAAGGTTTGTCTTAGCAAAAACATTTTCCTCTTCTGCATTTTGTTTGGTCAGTTGCTTTTCCCATGATCTGTCCTTATTTTTTATTTCCTTAGAGCTATTCCTCCCTGACTTTGTGCTTAAGATGATACTACTATTGGAAGAATAGAAAGCATTGCATCTCTAGTTAATTTAAAAGGTCCTCCCTCATACACATGTGCATGTCCAAATACACAGAGAGACATAAATATAGTAATATTGATAAATGGCAACAGAATTGATTTTTTCTCTTCAGTGCTCATTCCAGGAGTTTAGATTTTTTTTATTTCTTCTTAACATAGTTACATCTGGATTTGTCAAAACAAAACTTCAGCCTGAGAAATGCTGTAAAGGAAGGAAGAACATTTGTTGACAAGCATTTGGTGTCATAGAATACTCATGTTTAATAGATTGTATAGTGCAATTTGATAGAAAAAGGGGACATTTGCAGAATTTATATTAAAGTAGATGAACTGTCATCCATTTGGTAATCCTTTCAGAGATATTTCTCCTTGTGGAGAGCTTGCAGGTAGAAAGTCAGTGAATTTGGAAGTCCAAGACCAGCAGGTAGGTAAGTGGCTGTTGTCAGGTGGGGGAGGATGTGATGGGTATGTCTAGCCTAACAAAGAGAAGAATTAGGGGTGACATGATAGCTGCCTGAGATGGGGGTTGACTTATTTTCCAAAGCTCCTGAAGGCAGGACCAGAAATAATGGGTGGAAGATCATTAAAGAGAGTTCCAACCTGGAATCAAGGAGAAACTTCCTGACAGTGAGAGCAATTGACCAATGGAATAGCTTGCCTCCCACAGTTGTGGGTGCTTTATCACTGAAAGTTTTCAAGAAAGTTTTCAAGAAAGGATTTTGATTCTAGGCAAAAAGACACATTGGAAAGGTTTGGACAACCATTTGTCTGAGGTGATATAAGATCTCCTTCCATGGGAAGGTGGTTGGACTAGAACAGCAGTCTCCAACCTTTCTGGCTTTGCAGACCAGCAGGCGGGGGAGGGGATGGTTCTGTGAGAGTGGCAGGTGCACATGCTTGCACGTGCAGCTCCATTTCCATAAGCAATGGGCACACGCACCCCCATTTGCACAAATTAAGCTTTGCACACTCGCGCATGCATCTGCCAGTCGTATGAGTGGAGCTGTGTATATGCGTTCACCCGCCACTTGCGCAGCCCAGTTTTGAACGAGCTGCAGCCTGGTACCCAGCCATGGCCTGGGGGGCTAGGGGCCCCTGGACTAGAAGACCTCCAAGCCCTATGATTCTATGATTTGAGTTCACAACTAAAAAATAAGAGGTTAGAAACAGGATATTTATTAAAAAATGTCATTACTTACTGATTAGAAGTCACAAAAAAAGTGAATCAAATCTACAAAACACATCTTCTTATATTAGCATTATAATGATGTACATCCCTTCTCTGGAGAAGTTTAATTTACGAAACCTGGAAATATTTTACTTTATATTTACAATAGCTCTATGATGTAGATTTGACTGAGTTTAGTGATTTTGCCCAAGATTAACTCCTGTGCTTAGTGACTAGAAAGGTTTTTGTAACCCAGAGGAATATCACTGATATAACTTACACATGTGTGAAAGAGAGTTCTTTACAATCTATAAAACATTGGATTTTAAAATGCATCAGTACATTTCTCTGATGGTGATGCCCCTTCTTAGTTGTTGCTTACATCATTTTATTGGTGTCTGCCAATGGTAGATGTGTTTTAACACGCAAAGTAGCAATTGTAGCCTCAGGGTATTGATCCACAATAAAAGTGTGAAGGCACATTTGACACTCTTTGTAAAGAGGGTCATAGCAGTTCCTTTTGATTGCAGGAGATGTGATGTGCTATGGCTTTTTTTTCTTCATCAAAGGATTGCTTCAGTAGTAAATGTCAAGGACCTTTTTTCCATTGGAGATTTAATTTGTATTACTTGTGAAGATACAGAAAGTGAACAGGATGACATTAAAATGCACACACTGTTACTATGAAGCTGATATAAGTAAAGTGTACAAGACTACGTCTTGTTCTCAGAGGAGCAGTGTTGAATATCTGATCCTATGAAGAAGCCAAGGCATTGTTTTTGAAAAAGAAAGTCTGTGTTTTAAGGATTCATTAAAAAAAAACAACAATCGTATAAATCAGATTTTAGTATGTACAATAAAATACCTCTGATTCATTTTTTTTCTTCTATTTCATTGCTCCTAAATTTGCCTCCATGGTATCTATCTCACAGAAATGAGGAATTACCAGTAGTTTCTCCTAGGACGAATAAATCAGAAAGGTCAATTCCGGCAACAGAAGGCAATTCACATTTATCAGTGCCGAACTATATAGGGGTTGTGGAAATAACAATCAAACCCTTGAATTGCATTAGGAAATAATTGAGGCCAGTGGAGGGCTTCAAGGACGTGTGTAATATGATCATGGTGATAAGTGCTATACAATAATCAGGCTACTGCACTTTGGACTAATTGAAGGTTCACGGTAGTCTTCAAGAGCAGCTCCATGAAGGGATGATTTATCGTTATGAAAATGTCCCATCTAATTAGGGTAACAACTGATGCACCAGGATGTGACAGAACCCCTGACTAAAAGGGAGGAGGTCCTGATAAGGTGAATAAAAAGATATTCCAGCTTAGAATCTGTTTGGGGGAGAAAATATTTGAGATCAAGCCCTTAGGTTTATATTTGCTTTTTTTTTCCCCAAGGAAAGGACAGTCTAGCAAGATTCTTGTAAACTGGTGATCAACAATAAACTTTGACCCTTTCTCAGAAATGTTCTGCTTATTTGCACCCAATACAGTCAGAAATGGGCAAAGGCCCCCTTAACTATATCTTGTACCTGTTTATGTAGCTCAAGAAGATCCCCAATTTTTTTCAAGACCTTTTGAGGATGATGCCATCCCTTCAAGAGAAATCCCGCAGAGCTATACACCTCCTGAATAAACAAACAGCAACTCCATATTGCTGTGAGTCAACTTCAGTCTGTTTTGTCCCATTCCTATCTTAAGGGCCTCCAGACACTGGGACAACACATTCCCAGGACCTCCTGCTTCGCCTGGGGTGACAATATAAAGTTGGTTATCATTAGCATAATAATAATTTCATACCTCCCTTAATCTTAGGCAAAAAAACAGGAACTGTCCTTTCATTTCCAAGATGTATTAAAAATCTTGCTCCATGCTGAGAAATGGGCTTAGATGCTAGTCCTTGAAGTTATCTTAGTTACCTTTGGCTAAAGTTAACTTTCATCCCAGTAGTCTGGACTTATTCATTCCTAGAAACCTTTTAAAAGATGTTGGCACACTGCACTCCCTAGGACTCTTCATGGAGAAGCTCTACCTGTTAGGCTTTGAAAGCATTAATAAGCATATATGGGGCATTGATTTTCAAATCTGATTTGCAGCCTCACAGTATGTGAAATCTTTTTACATGGATGTGCCAGCTTCCTGTTTCTGCATCATCATAATTCTAAAATTTTCACTGGGTCTTAACTTTGGAGCATATGGCTGGATGTATTGCATTCTGTAGTCTTTTGGGGGTATTCTAAAAACATCTCACTACAGCAGTGCATACGATTATGTAGGGATTGCTCCACAAAGTCCTAGGTGATATGCTGTTCTGTTGCTCTCTGTTAAGATATTTAAAATTTAATAGCTGGAGCAGTGAAGGATTGGATGAGTAAGAACTCACAGTTCTTGGTTAAAGAGAGCCACTGCATGAGGGAATCTAAGCTGTAATTGGTTGCTGTGAGAGTAAAGGGGGATTTTCCTTTTTACCTGCCTTTTTCCCCCTCTGTGTGCCGTGTTTGCTCTCTGTGATTTATCTCCTGATTTTCTGGCTGTGTTGATTTACCTGACAATGCTCCTGTTTGCCTATCTTATTTATTGTAAATATATTTATTTATTTAAAACTGGTTCGCGCCAGCGTTTCTGACCCCATTTGGAATCCGGCTGCACAATTCCCTGACCCTTTATACAGGGAATCAGGAAGGACATGCATCTATTCCATTTCAAAGAAATAACCATCTATCCTAAATTCAAGAATACAATGTTTATTTCTATCTGACCCGCACTTTGACATATCTTTCCTTATTGCTCAACTTGACGCTTTTTATTTATTCTATTTGATCCAGCTACATCTGAAGATTAGTGCTAATCTTGTGGATGATATCATTTTTGTTATTATTATGTGAATATTAGTACTGCTGTATTGCCTAGCTTTTACTCACATTGTATATTTTAAAAATATATAGTCTATGTAATATTTTCTATTGTAAAGACCATAATAAAGTTTTTTAAATTTGTACCTATGTTCTGTTATGTCACTGACATAAATTAGTTCATAAGTGGAAATTCTTAGGAACATAAATTATAGGGCACAATGCAAGATGTTGTAATACTTTTCAAAAGCTAAAACAGCATGAAAATCTTTTTTAAAAATGCTTTTTTTTTTTTTTTACAAAATACTTGCTGTTATATTATCCCATGTTACAGTACTTATATTGACTGAACCAACCAGCTGTATTCTAAAATAGGTTTACAAAGCTGAAGCAACACCAGATTCTGGACTTGCATGCTTTTACCATTATCATTCCATTGATCTGTTCTCTGGTAACATTATAAGGTCAAATTTAGATGATACCTGAACCCAAATAAAGAACGGGTTATGATGAGCTGGTTTCATATTCTGTGGTAAAGATTAACTACAACTTAGGAGTTGGACAGATCATTATAGTTAATTTAAAATTTAACATAAAAGCTGCCTTCATGACAATGTTGAAGGTGAAAGTTCACCATTAATACAAAGATCCTCCCCACTGCCCAAAATCTAGAGAAACACATGATGGCAGCAAAGAGTTAAGATAAATTGTTAACATGTAATTTAAAATACGATTAAACTGTACAATGCTGCAAATTATGATATTCAAATTGAGTAATTTGAATATAGAAATAAGAGGAGGCTGAGTGTGTGTGTGTGAGAGAGAGAGATTTTTTTCCAGTCAAAATTAAGGACAACAATCAGTTTATAACAAGATAACTAGAATATCTGAAGGCAGCTAAGATTACATCCACAAAAACAAAGGATCCAAGGTAACTTTGTTATTAACTAAAACATGTTGCTTTTATAGAAAGCATATTTTAATATTATTACTTTTAATTAAAACCTGGTATTGATTCTTTACTTTTTGTTAAAATTAAGAAATATTTTTCTATATAATTAATATCTAAAAGCAGATATCTCAGTCATGGGACAATTTACAGTATAAGTGAAGATAGCAGCTGAAATGGAAACAGTCTATTTTTGGACCAATGGTAGCAAACAATGGTAGCTCTTCTAGCTATCCCCTTGGCCTCTAGAAAGTGGCCCAGCTTGCACAGTATTACATTTCACAGATTCAGACTGTTCACTTTTTCTTTCATGAGTTAAATGAGATATTCTTATTAGCCATAGTTTCCTATTTTGTTAAATAACAAATCATGATTGGGAAGTTCAAACAAAGCTGGATCTTAAAATCACAGAGTTGAGTTATTTTTAAGATCACGATTTCTTCCAAAGCTAGTAACTGTATTGTTGATTAGGAACAAAACAGCTAATTGATAATTACTGGTTTCTTAATTACTGGTTTGCTAATTACTGGTTTCATTGCAGCTGGGACAAAGCCAGAGTGTACATGGGAGCTATGTTCATCCAAACTTTGGCCTATTAAGTAAGTAGACCATTGAAGTGGACTACAAAACATTGATATTCTAGAAGGATATATTCATGAAGCAGATAAATTATAGCCATACCTCATTTCCATTAACAGCCCATTAAACCATAATTTATATATTTTCAAGATTGATCATGGGTGATTTTAAAGTATTTGTTATGAACATCAGTGCTATGTTACAATATATGAAGAATTGTCTTTGAAGATCTGTTCATTCAGGGGGTGATTAAACAATTTTGGCATGGTTCCCAGATTCGTCAGAATTGGGCACTGTATGAAACGTTTTTCTATTGGAAAAATAAGAATGGCTGAATCACCACATTTTAACTCTCACAGAATATTCTTGCATGGTCAAAAGGACACATGGTTTTTATTTATTACTTAACATTATAGTCATTGGCAAAGAGCCTATTTTCATTAATCATCAGGAAGCATTGCTCTTAAGCTTTTTTCTTTACCCCAGCACCAATTTAACCAAAGTCTTATATTGCAAGAATCCATAATTTTAATCATAAGTTTGTTGAGCAAGCCAACATTTGCCATCACAAAACATAAGCTACATTTTTTTAATAACAGAAACTACTTTAACATTTAGGATGAGTAATAAATTCAGTCAATAGATATATACTGTGAATTATATGTAAAGAGATTTATACCCTGTGCTATCATAACTTAAAAATGTTATTGTCATCAAATGCTTTCTATCTGTACTTTTTACCAAAATCCGATTGAATAATAAAGGAACATTTAAATGTACGTTTAATTTGGGCTTTCGGTTATATTTTAAAAATGCTGTCTTTAAAATTAATGGAAAGTAGAAGATATATATTTATAAAAGGAAAGCATTAATCAGTGCTTTTCAGACATCTGAGTTTTTATCCCATATCTTACTGACTATACGATTAGGCACCAAAGAAGCTGTCTCCTTTTGCTTATCAGAATTAACTTAAAATTAAGTTAATTTTAACTTAACAGAAATGTAGAATGCTGTCGTATTTTAAAGAGGTCAAAGAATGCCGTCTAACTCTATAGTTCTCATTTTTGATGCTATTAAAAGACATTACTGTCACACGAAGAATTCTAAAGCACGTCTACTGCTACTTGTCCTTATAGACACAGGATGTACCAAAACAAATGTAGGCTTGCAATATCATTTCTTTTCTTTCTGAACTAAAATCTTCATTCAGGACTCTTTTGTGACCTACTAACTGCTGGCAAGCTTAGAGCTTGATCAAATGATGTCACCCTCAGCTTGCATTTCTTGTGTAGAGGCAGCCTGCAGTTGTACTTTGCTGAGATGCAAGAAACCAGTGAGATCTCTCTCTCTCTCTCTCTCTCTCTCTCTCTCTCTCTCTCTCTCTCTCTCTCTCTTATTTTTGCAATTGCATACTGACTTAGAAAGACTGTTAAGATGCTTCATTTTGACATTTGTATCACTGTGATAAAATATAAATTGTTTATAGAAAAAAATCACTTGATAAAAAGTATTTGATTAACCTAAGTGAGATTTCTAAAACCCTCGATAATTAAAACCCATTGTCACATTCAAATATGGGGTTGTGAAATATATAAGTCATTTTATCTATACTTTTATTAAGAAACAAATCATTCCATCTATTCCCAAATATAGATAATATAAAATGTATAGTTCAAATTATCCAATGTCTGTAGGTTATTCAATAAACATTCATTTTAAAGTAATTTCCAGGTACCAAAACATAATTTATAATCACATGCTAATTGATAAAAAGTATGCTAAGTGCCATTTTGCTTGTCAAACAGTAAGTAGGAACTAAGGGAATTAACTCATTAAATTAGCTGTCAACTCTACAATGAACCTGGCTGCAACCATCTTTGTCATTCTAGGTTTCCACAAGAGAGGAAGGGGGGGACGAAGTATTTTTGCTAGTCTAAACATGAATAGATCCTATGGGAACCAAGGTCATTCCCACACCATTGTGGAGAAGGGGGAGGCGTCCTGCCAGAAAGCCCACCAAGTAGTTCTATTGGAGAATATGATTTATAGCAAAATAGTAGGGTATGAACTATTATACTGAGTTACTCTGAACTTTTTTTGGGAGGGGGATTTTAGTTTTGGTTTCGCCTTTGACCGTGCCGACATCATTATCCAATAAACATGTTCTTTGAGGAAATCTCATGCCTCAGAGTTCTGATTTATTTGGTTCCATCAGTCAGAACCTTGAGTTTAGCATAATAAAATATGCGTTGATTAATTATTTTTTATTATTTCCAGTACCATTAATGTTTCAAAGGATCTAACAAGTACAGAAGGATGTCTTCATATGTATTTGTCCTTATGTGTGAATGAATGCTTAACCAAAATTAAAGCTTTCTCCAAGTTCTCTGATTAATTCTGAACCTTGTTAATGAAGGTTGACAGGAAGTATGGTATTTCTTTGGTGTTGTATGTGTGCATGTAAAGATAGTCGCTCTCTGTGATATAGAAATCACTTTTTTTTTCTTTACTATTTGGGAAAAATAAGTGAGACCATAGGGTATCTTGGGAAAACTGCAGGCCAAATTAGTATGAGACTAGAAATGAGCAGAGGAGAAAGGTGCATGGCCCATTTTCTTTGATCTGTGGTGCTTGAGCTGCAATATTCTGGTTTCAATAGATGAATTACAAGAAATTCAGGCCTCTGAAGGCAAGCTTTCAATCTTATTTTGTCCATTGCACTTCTGTTTTTAAATATTGATTTCCTTTCCCTTACTACCACATGTGACGGGGTAATTCTCAGTTGAGATTCATGAATCTTTTCAACTGTCAACCTAAACATCTCACTTAAAGGGGTATTTAAGGGAGAACAGAGAAGGGAGCTCCACATCTTGTTATATTATATGAACAGAAAATAGAATTCCATCCCACAAATTCTAGCTGGATCATTCTCTTTTCTCCATGAGCATTTGTCAATACACAGGACAACAGAAAGGATAAACTAAATAAATAAGTGTGACATGAGGTTTAGCACAATAACAGCCTCAGAGAAGGTAGGGCACTTCAATTAATAATGGAGCACAGAGTTCCTGATAGAGCCATTCTTTAATAATGTTTAAAAGAGCTACAAGGAGCCCTGGGAGAGGTTTTACAGATAACTGCAATGGGCATTTTTCCCAGCTCAGCCCGAGAGGCTCAGCTGCTCCAGTAGAATAAGTTCAGAAAAGAAATGGAAATTACATTCTTTCAAAAGAATGAGCATTTTTGAAGAAGGTTTCAGTCAGCCTAATTGCTTGAAAAAAGCATCCATGAATATTGAGAAAGGAGGCAGGCAAGTGTCTGCTTTAGAATCATTGACAGTTCTATCAACCGGGGAGAACTTGTGCCTTTTGGTGCTGTGATAGAAATTTAGATTGTTTCAATAATTCACCTGTAGACTTAATTCAAATCACACACAATTAAAAGTAGTTTCTTCCACTGTACACTTGCGATGTTTCTCTTTTTTTCCAGCATGACAGTGGTGACAAAAACTCCTCTGAATATAATTGCACTTGGAGGTAAGCAAAAATAATTTTAAACAGTTGCAATTCACATTATATCTGAAAAGTAATGGTTCTTTAATGAAAACACTTGTATTTGTAATTTTCACAAAGAAGATTATAATCCAAGAGCTAAAGAAGTTTCCTTATGTAAAAAATAAAATAAAAAATAAAAACTTGTAGAAACGTTGACGTTCCGAATATTGAAAGGGGACATTTCTTGCAATGGAAAGAGTAAGAGGCAAGAAAGAAGTCACCTGGAAATCAGGTAGTAATTTTAGTAGAGCTTTGAACTTAAAATTGTAGGTTTTGAGATTTTTTTTTTAAATTAGATATCAAGCCTGATGCCTATTTAAACCAAGGCCAGAAAGTTAAGAGCAAATAGAAATGCCCTTATCCCTCAAACAAATAATGTTGTTTACATTCCTTTAATTTTTAATGGTACAAGTTACTAGATATTTATTTATTTATTTACTCATTTATTTATTCAATTTATGTAGCTACCCATCTCAAATACGTGGCTCGGTTAAACTTTTAAACTGTTTAATTGGCTCAGTTAAAACAAAAAGCAATAAACAAATGCAATACACAACAAAAGAAAAAAAAAACATTTAAAACAAATTAAAACAATTAAAACCATGACACGTAAAATACAGGACAGTGTAGTCCATTTATTACCAGATCCCCTGGACAGTAGGCCTTCCTGGACAGTAGGATTAGGGCCAATCTAACTTCAGAGACAGCTGTTGTTTCAGAGGGCCTGTGCCATAGCAGAAAAGACTCTCCTTCTGGATCCTGTAGATGGCACAACAAATAGGCATGACTCATTTCCTGCTTCTTCTACTGTAGCAGTCTGAACAGGTAAATATAACCAGGGATAAATGGTCCCTCAAATAACCCAACCCCATGCCACATATGGAATTATTGCTCATTGCCAGCACCTTTAATTGAACCCAAATGCAAACTAGCAACTAATGCACCTCCAAAGCAGAGGTGTAACGTGCTGATCTAAAAGCACATGAAACTACCTGTACTGATACATTTTGCACAAAGTGCAGCTTCTGAAATATCTGTGATATTTCAGCTAACACCCCAGGCCCACATGAACCTTAGAGAACCTTTCCTTGAAACCCCCCCCCCCCAAAAAAAAACCACTATGCTTTAAGGGAGAGTTTCCAAAATTACTTAGGGAAGTTTCAGTAGTTAACGCTCTTACAAAATAGACACCTTTATCTGTTATTAATTAGTAAAAATTCATTGCTATTTCTTACTGCAGCTGTAGATTATATAAGTTAGGTACAGATAAATATTAAGAGAGAGAATGATCCAGCTATTTCTGAAAAAATGGGGTTGTGAATATTTTTTCCTGATAACACAGCTAGATAGGATTGCTATAAGTGACTATTGATCTTGGTGGCCATGTCATTACTGTATTCTGAGCTACTTAGGAAATATTCTTGGATACTACCATATGTATCTGTATATGTCTGTGTGTATTTGCACATTATATGTATGCAGAGAAACATTGGGTTTCAGTCTGTCTTAAGCACAGTCATAGGAAAAAAAATCTCTGCCACTAATGACCTTCGATAGAAGAGAATATTTGCAGGGTTGAACTGTAGGGTCCTTGGTGTTCTCTGAGCTTGGTGATTTGGGAATATCAGTAATCAATTCAGAGTAACATTTGGATGACAGGTTCTCTAATTCAGGGGTCCTCAATCCCCGGTCTGTGGACCGGTACTGGGCCGCGGCATGCCAGCAACAGGTCCACACAAACAAGCAAAGCCCCATCCGTGGGATGCAGGCAGCACACAAAATCACGCACTATCCGGTCCGTGGAAAAACCTTTCTCCACAGAACCGGTCCCTGGTGCCCAAAAGGTTGGGGACCTCTGCTCTAATTGTGCTATACGTTATTAGGATTAATTTATTATTTAATAAATAACTAGCTGAAAAAAATGAACTATTGACATTTTTTCTGTTAAAAATATCTAGCAAACATCAACCAACATCATACGATATCTAGCTATTATATGTATAATTGCATATTATACAAAGGTTGGGTCTGATTAATATGTTTTGGCAGAATGAAGTCATAGAAAGTTGTAATAGGTACTTTGTTGTTGCTTTTCTCTGCAGTGAATGTGAAAAATAAAAGAACTGATTATCATTCCTCATCATGCCAGAGGCCAGTGTTTGTTGTAATACTGAAATAAGTGTCTAGAATATTGGAAAGCTTTTGATCATAGGCTCTATTATTGTGGCCTTTCTCTCCTAAGGAAGGGAAAAGGTGATTCAGCAGTCGGTCAGTGGCTCTAATTTTAAATCATGACTGACTCTAATGTTACTTGACTAAATCAGGCTACTTTCTTGTTTTTGTATTACTCCAAGCCACTTGAAGCAGAATACATGGTTGAAACCTGTTACTATACCTGACATTTTTATGTTGCCTTTTCTGCCTTGCTTACCAGCCTGCTCTGTTCAACAACCAATCTCTTAGAGATAAAGGGTCCGTTCAAAAATTGGAGAAATAAAAATAAATAAATAAGCACATCCACGCACAATTCACAAATATTCTATATTTTTGATGATTTTGTTTTTAATTTTTTAAAAATTTCCTTTTCTGTTATATTGTTATTTTTGAATTAAAGTATTTGGTTCAGTTTAGAGGTACATCAAATAATCTTTATATATATAAAAAAACTAAGCTGTAATCAAACTTTCTTAGCTAACAGTATCTCCCAGTGCATGTTTATAAGTGATCACAAAAGTGTTAGATTTTCCATTTAAATATTTGCAGAGTCTTTTATAGCCTTATATTTCCCATTCTCACTACAAAAGCTGTCAATGCTTCGAGGTGTTCTACTGCTCTATACTCCTTTAGTCAAACTGTACACAGGCTACATATTTTAGCATAATGCAAAATCAAAATGATTGTTATTCATTGAGTCCAAAATGTGTGTTTATGAAACTTGTATGATATTATCATTGTTATCACTCCCTAAAAGTTGGACCTGTGCAAGCGCTTTATGTGAAGGTTGGGTCAAGCAGAGCCTGCTTAAGAGGTCTGGCTTTGTTTTCTGAGTTGCTGCTGGCTTCTATGGTTTTACTCCCTAGACCAGGCACGTCAAACTCGCGACGTCACGTGATGTCACGTGACGTATCATGACTTTTTCTCCATTGCCGGCAATGGGGTGGGCGCAGTTTTGGTGTGACGCATCCGGCCCATGGGCCAGCAGTTTGACATGCCTGCCCTAGACTCTGATTTTTATTTTAGAGAAAGTACAGAAAAAAATGTCTATGGAGATTCTCAATCATCCAAGTCATGGTTGTCTCATAGGTGCTTTTCCAAAAGGAAGATGGACTTTCTTGGGTTTTTTTTCCCTTGAAAACCTTTCTCTTCTCATCTTCTCATCAGAATTGAAGAAGCTTCTTGGATGAGAAATGAAATGTTTTCAAGGAAAAAAAAAAAAAAGGCAACACAGACAAGTTGCTTTTTGGAAAAACACCTTTGGGATATAGAAGTAAACGTTTCATTCTGATGTTTTGAAAAGCTGGCCCTAGTCAGCTGAGCTAGACAAACTCCCAAGTCCAGCAATATATTGCAAATTAAGAGGAGAAGAACAAAGGAAACAAAGCTTTCTACCTGAAGAGAAACAGCATGGCTTAGCCAATTAGTCAAGCTAATAATCAGGGCTAAATAGATGAGATGGCTTTTGTTAACTGACTCCTTGGGACAACCAGTATTCAAATTTACTACCTGAGAATCCATCTTTTTGCTGCTGTTCGGTGACCTGGAACCATGGACTGGAAATGGACTATTTTTGAATGTTGAGATTTGTGTCTCTGAACCAGGACTTCTTAACTTTTGTATCATGGATTCCTTTGAAAGTCTAATTACATTTACAGACATCTTGTCCAAAAATGTATTTAAATATATAAAATTGAAATAGACATTAATCATGTTACAGTGAAAACCAGTTTAAATACAGCTGATATACATTTATCAAAATATTTTTAAATCAAATATGCAGTATAATAATGTGTACTTCTTTATTGATTCATTAACTTAATAACAAGGTATAATTTTGGACAATGAGTTTTATTAAATCAGCAAACATTTTTGGCGTCTAGAGTTCTTTGCTGCCTATATACATTATTGAACAAAAAGCTAAATTACAGTCAGAAATTAGTGAATATAAAGTTGTAACTTATGTAACTTATGTTTGTAGCATGCTTTATTAATAGCTTGTTACTAGTTTGAGTAAAAGAATTGTGACCACAATAAATGCTTTTAGTTTATTATCAGAAGCTGATTATATACATGCAGTAGGCAAGACATAACCCAGACCTTAACAAACTGCTGTTAGTTGAGTGGGGAATGTGTAAAATGTTTCAAGATCAAACCAGCCATGCCTAGTGATCAATGTATTCTAAGAGGTCTGTTCCAATCTTGGAATCTAACATTTATGATAGTTATTACTAACTATACCACTATAGCTATCACTGTTTATATAGCCTATGTGGCTATATAAATGATATGTATCAAATTTCCAGAATTCTTACTTAACAGCCATTATGAATTTTCATACATTCTTTTCCGTTTTTTACTCCTTCTCCTTTACAGGCAGGTTTAACCTGTGTGTAAAGTGACAGCCACTCTTAGACATCTTTGACTGCTCTCTTTTCTGTGAATTGTGCAGAAAATTTCAGCCAAAATTATAGCCATTTGTTAGCCAACCCTTTAGCCACCTCAGGTCTGACTGATTTTGTTGCTGCTAGCATTTCTGTATTTTCAGCTAAGTACCAGTCACTGCCATCCTGAACTGTTGTAGGAGCTTCAGTATCTTACAGCATTTTAGCCTTTGGCTGGGAGGAGAAAGATCCATTACCAGCTGCTAGCTGGCTATTGGCTTTCAGCATTTATATGGATGTTGGGCTCAACCAACAGCTTCCAGCTGCATAAGTATTGATTGATCGATTTGATTTTATTTGTATCCCACTTTTATTACCTTATAAGTCACTCAAGACAGTGAACATACATAATACTCCTTCCTCTTCCTATTTTCCCCACAACAGCAACTCTGTTAGGTGAGTTTAGCCAAGAGAGAGTGCTTGGCCCAAAGTCACCCAGTCAGCTTTCATGCCTAAGGTGCGACTAGAACTCATAGTCTCCTGATTTCTAGGCCAGCACCTTAACCAGTTCACCAACCTGGCTCTCAAAACACATATGGCAAAAACACGTCAAGCTTCGTTTGAACTATTTTGAATTTTGTTCCATTAAATCGCAGCCATAGCAAAAAGTTTGGATAGAAAACTTTGTCCTAAATGTGAATCAAATCACATTTCCTAGTTTGTTTAACTTTGGTTAGCATTTTGCTCATGTTTCTTTGTTAGATTTAAAAAAAAAAAACATTATTAATAGTGAAGTGTCTAACAACAAAAATATGGTAAGAACAATACAGTGATAATATGATAAAAAGATTTGTTTGTAATGGAGATTAAAATGCATCAAATTAAACTAAAAAAAACAAAGCTTGATATCATATGGATTCACAAGTGGCTTTTAGATTATTTAAATGTTTTAATCCTTTGCATTTAGACCATACAGAAACATATGGCTCTATTTTCTAATTTTTATGATATAAAGATGGATTGTACATCAACACTGATATAGAGTGGCCATCAAAGCAGCCACATTATTCATTCAGATTAGGATGTTTCCGTACAAGAACTAACTCTTTTTTTCTAATTTTTGTTCTAATGATAATAACTGCTAAATACTACAGTTTCTCATTGGAATGCAAGATATTTCTTGTAAACGTACTGAGTTGGAAGTACTTGAAAAAGAATATTTAAAATTAATTTTCAAATATATTCTTTTAGTAGCAGAAAAAATGATTTTCTAAGGTTACAGGATTTAGAGGTACCAATGCAACTTTGAATTTGAGAAGAAATTAATAAGAAAAAAATACATTTTTACAAAACTTGAATAACTTCAAATTTACTTTATATATATATATATATATATATATATATATATATATATTCCTTTATGTGTTCTGTATAACACAGTTTTCATTGCAACAGATTGTTTGAAGTTTATTGTTAAATTTTGCTTTTAATATTTATTCTTATTTTCCTCAATGTATTCATGGTAGTGTTAAAGTTCATTAATTAAAAAAATTGTGTAGCTTTTTAAACCATTCTTGATTGTGTTTCAGAATGTTAAAATTTACTGCTGCTTTAAATAGGACTGAATCTTAAGTTCAAAACCCATCTCTTAAATTTCTCAAATACTTTTTTGAACATCCATTGGACGACATATTTAGAGTCACTCTACTCTCAGATGAATCTTTTACTGATCTCGTATCCTGATAAGTGAAAGCAAAATGAATTATTTGTTAAAATAGAAGACATGGTAAATGAAATTACTTATTTCCTGCAAGGAGAATAGTTAATATTTATATCCTTAAAGTAAAATGGATAATGAATTCAGTTAAATCTAAATGACACACAAATGAATTCAGTCAGAAGTAGACCAATTTTATAATTATCTGTCAGTTCTTTGCATATATAGATTACATCTTTCAGTAATATTTGACTTGGCTTTCAATAATTTTGGGAACTTGTGAATATCTAATAGAAACAGCTGATTACCAAATTTTAATTTACTGTTATATTCTTTGAAAGGTCTCTTAGAAGTCAGGTGTAAGAATGAAAATATATGGACGAAAACATTTGTGATTAAAAACTGTACAGTGAAAAATAACTCAGGATTTTTTTCCCTTCCAAATATTAATCCTATCTTGAACAGATCTTTTTTTAAAAAAAAAAAACATATATAGGCCACATTGAACAGATGAAAGAAGCACACTACAGGCATACATATATAATATTTGTCATTTGAGTGCTTTTGCTTTTGTGACTGGATTTCTTCTCCCTTCTCCAAATAATGGAAAAGGCTGGAAAAAGAGTGGGTAAAAGATACCATCTAAATAACATGAAAAAAAATCACTAAATACTCAGATTTGGGGAGAGTAATCTGCCTGTGTCAGTATATTGGGTATACCACTTATCTGTTGGTGTATCTGTTAGGTATTAGAGATCTGATCCAGCATAGAATAATTTGAGTACTCTTAGAACCAAAACAGAGTTTGATTATGCTTGTCTTTTCCCAACCAAAATATGCTAAAGGCACCATTTCACTGTTATTGAATGCTACACATGGCTCAAGTATAACTAAGATTGTAGTTTATATCTTTTCTATATTAATAAAAAGTATTACATGAAATTATATTTGACCAAAGCCATGGGGAATGATGGAAGTCAATATCAGTTAGAATTCACTACCTATTTTAATGATTATGGCATGTGGAATATTGAAATTTAGAGTATGAGAAAAAAAATAAGTGGTAAAGAACTCAGATTCAATGAAATTAGAAAAAGTGAAAAAATTACTGTGTGGGTCTGTGTTTGTGTAACAAAAAAAAGGAAGGATGCAACAGATAAAAGTATGTTCTTGTAGAGTGATGTTGTTCAGTAGATTCAGGAAAGTGAAAATTATGAATATTTCATAATTATGAATGTATATAATCAGCAACTATGGATTGGACTCATTTAGCTTGTTACTGGTGGCATTTGAAAATAGGAATGAATAGATAAGTGATAATTGCACATTATACTACTGTTAATGATGATCTTACAAAAACCAGATATGAATTTTTCTTTTTTAAATGTTTTACCTTTTATTATTTTTTTGTAAGTAACTCAAGGCAATGAGCATATATAATATTCCTTCTTCCTCCCATTTATTTTGGAAAACAATACAGTTTGGATCTTAACCCAATCACTTCCAGGATCTAAACAAGTCTAACATTTAATCCCAGCCAAGTAGACTTGTTGTTGATCTAGGAAATCATCTCAACTCAAGATTATTCCATCAATAATTCTGGATTCAGGTCTGGGCGTGGAACAAAAGCCACAGTAGTTGCATTTGTGGATGACATACAGCAGAGCTTAAATGGAAAGGAGTACAACTCTCCTTGTCATCCTGGATTTACAAGAAACTGGTTGCCTGAAAACTGTTGGCATTTCACTTCGTATATTGTGTACTAAAACATCTGACTAATTGCCTTCTGTACTATTCTGTACATATTGAATTCCCTAATTCATGGCATAAATCTTTAAATACTTTACACACACAAAAAAACATTTTTCTTGTTTCAAACCAATTAGAAAAGAAGTCCAGGCAACTCTTACTTGGTGACTGAGGATCTTCATAGACATACTTTACACAAACTTTAGAACAGGGGTCTTCAAACTTGGCCCTTTTATGACTTGTGGACTTCAACTCCCAGAATTCCTCAGCCAGCGTGCCTGGCTGAGGAATTCTGGGCATTGAAGTCCACAAGTCATAAAAGGGCCAAGTTTGAAGACCCCTGCTTTAGAAGTATGCATATTATATGTAAGAATCTTTTAAAAATTATATTGTTTACATTGTTTTGAAGAAAATCAACTTCAGTTTTCCAGTATTATTTCATAAACTTAATACAGTATAAAAATTATGTTATTCATTTTCTTCTGACACAAAATTCTGTTAATATGCCTAGTGAGAGAAGATTTCATCTTTTACATCAGGGGTCTTCAAATTTGGCCCGTTTATGACTTGTGGGCTTCAACTCCCAGAATTCCTCAGCCAGGCACGCTGGCTGAGGAATTCTGGGAGCTGAAATCCACAAGTCATAAAAGGGCCAAGTTTGAAAACCCTTGTTTTACATCAAATACAAGTAAAGTTGTGGGTTTATCTTTACCTTAAGAGTAAATATTTTCCATAAAACATGGATATAATAATTCAAATAGCCAAATTTAAGACTAGACTAGACTGGATGCCAGAAAATGTTTTGATTATGAAAAGTTTGTTGCTACTTAGCAACCACTGATTTTTCTTGTGTCATGAGTAAATATACCACACTTCATAGACCAGTGTTCCGGTCCAATAAATATAATAATTGTAAGTCTGATTAATTTCCTATATCATATTAACAATATTAAGGATATTTAACCAGTATGAAAGAACTAGAGACCATGTCCAATTCATACATGTTAACATTCCTTTGTATTTATTGCTATCTCCAACATATAAAGGTACATAATGAAACATATAGTTACCTGCTGAGATAACTATAGAGCTAAAAATAGTTTATTTAATTAGTCTTATGTTAAGGTCATAAGAGACATATAAGAAGAAGGATCAAACTTAAATATTTTTGCCAGCATCATCCAATTTATGTCTTGCTGTCTTTACACTTAAATTCTGGCTAAAATTAGAATAAAGCACCTGCCAAGATTTCAAAGGAACAAATGAAAGCTCTATAGTTGTATGCATGGTGATAATTATTCATTATTTATGTTCTAAAACAACTCCAGAAACTAATATTTCTAATTTTATATGAGAGTTGCAGATTGGAAGGGAAATTTACAAGAACTAGGTATTGATCTATCATGGTGGCCATATTTGCAAATCCAAACGAGATATGAAAAAGATGCTAAAACAATGGGATTCTATAAAGAACAGACAGAATTCGACCAGATACTGCTAAAAACAGACAAAAAACTGATTAAGAAACTCTATAAATATTTGTTAAGCTTAAAGATGGAAGAAGAACAAGTAAAAGACACAATAATAACATGGGCAAAGAACTTTGGATATAATATAGAATTAGAAAACTGGCAAAGGTTATGGGAAAGAAATGCTAAATTAATGAAAGCAGTGGCATATAAAGAAAACTTATATAAAATGTTTTACAGATGGCATTTAACACCGGTGAAATTAGCGAAAATGCTTTAAAATACTTCAAACAAGTGTTGGAAATGCAAACAAAAGCCAGGTACCTATTACCATATCTGGTGGACATGCCCTAATGCTAAAAGATTTTGGTCAAAAATACACTTATGGTTGGAGAAAATGACTAAAAAACAAATAGACTTTAAGGCAGAATTATTTTTGTTAGGAATAATAGGAGCAAATTATGAGAAAGACTGTATATATTTAATTTTATATGTACTAACTGCAGCAAGAATTGTATTTGCCCAATATTGGAAAAGTGAAAATTTACCAACTGAAGAAGAACTAATTAAGAAAATTTTAGAGTGTGCAGAAATGGATAGATTGAGTTTAAAGATAAAAGAGAAAGAAGATTCAGTGTATTTTAGAACATGGGATAATTAGAAAAATGAGTTAGAGAGAAAGGAATGTGATATGTAACATTGAATATATACTAGTAAGAAGACTATTAAGCAATTAATTAACATATTGTTTATGATAATTATTATTCATTGTTTTTTTAAATACATGAACCAAGACAACATGCTGTTTGCTAAGTATTAAGAATGTTATTTTAAAAAATCCTAACCCCAACCCTAACCCTGACCTCACCTTATTCCTAATCCTGTGAAAAATTATATATATATATACAAAAACAACAACTGTTTAATAATCTTAGCTTTCGTCAGCTAACTGCCGACATTGTCAGAGTAGAATGCCGGAGGTTCAAAAGCCTGCTTATAAGACCAACTGCCTTTGCGCTCTGCTCATGGAGTGCGTTACATATGTATATGTATGTATATATATGTATATATAAAAGGAAAGGCAGAAACTATGGTCTGATCATCTCATAAAAAATCATCAGTGATTTTATCAATATGTCTAAAATATCTGTGAAATACTTGAATATAGATATTACATTTTTTATATTTTTAATCAAAAATGATAACAAATTCCTTAATATTTCTCCTTGCTGTTATTAAAATATATCCATGTGATAAGTTTAATTAACACTGAATTTTGGAATCATACAAATGAGTTCTAGTTTACCAGATCTAAAAAAAATAATATAGTACTAACATAGGATTTCTTCATAAATTTTAAAAATTTCCTCAACTTTTCTTTCCAAACTAGAATGATAAAATCCATTTTTCTTTCTCCTCCTATGAAGCATGGGAATGATAATCTCGTTGCTTATAAAAACTTTAGAAGCACCTCACACCATCCTTATATGATTATTTGTTGATCATTTATTTGAAAAAAAAATAAACTTATTTTGATCAATACTTTTTGGATTTTTTGATGGTGTAGTAGTAAAATATCTTATACTAGCTGAACATTTAATAGTTTTTGCAAAGGGATGTTAATATTACTGGAGTATGGTTTGATAAAAGGGTGCCTAGATTACAGTTATCTAAACAATCATCTAAGAATTGGATATTAAAAGCTAAGCAAGAATATGAATTGCAAGGTATTATGTATTATATATAATATTCTCATTGGATCATGTCTAACTGATGCTAAATATCAGCTAAATTAAATTAGCATATACTGTACTATGCAGAAATCTTTTCCTGGGTGATTGGTATTTGATAGGAACTTTATTGTCAATTAAAGAACCAAAATTACATTAAAATCACCAGCCACCATTATATGGTTCAATTTTAAACTACAAAATTTTAACATAATATCTACATATTTCTGATAAAATTTGGAGCTAGTGTGATATACTATAGTAGTTAAGATATTAGACTAGGAGCAGGAAAATCAAGACTACCTTCAGCTTACTTCACAGGTGGTTAATTAAAGAGAAATAAGTTGCTTTTTTATTGAATGGAAAGGAAAATATAATATAAAATAATAAGAGCAATAGTGGGAAACTGCTTAAAAAATAATTGTGTGTGTGGAGGAAAAATACTTATTAGCCAGTGCAGAGCTGAAATATGCTTCTAGTAAGGGAAGACAAAGACCATTGCATTATCTTCCAGCTTCAGCTTTTGAGAAATGTTTAAAAGCAGCCACAGGTGAAGTTAATCAACCAAAGACTTTCTAGCTCAGGGGTCTTCAAACTTGGCCCTTTTATGACTTGTGGACTTGTGCCTGGCTGAGGAATTCTGGGAGTTGAAGTCCACAAGTCATAAAAGGGCCAAGTTTGAAGACCCCTGTTCTAGCTATAGCTTCCATTTACTGCTCTTAAGTTCCAAGTTTTGATTTTCTGCATGACTTTGTAAGGTCACTGGCCCTTAATTGAACCTGAGACACCAGAAAAGTCATTTAGGGGATTCAGGCAGAGGCTTCTTAAAGGAACAATACTTTATTCGATCGAGTGAAGTAGCTGGGTGGAACACAATCTGAAACGCTGGCAGCAATTGCGTTCAGACGTGCCACACTTTAGAAAGAAAGGTGGCATCGCTTTATAAACTTCGTTAGCCAATCAACATTGGACAATAGAGTTATTACCATATAAGGAAAACAGTAAACATCAATCATTCCTGTACACTCCCTTATTCCCGCCTCAGTACATCCATGTACTGTAATCATGGAAATGCTGATTACAGAAGCGAGATAGCAGTCGTTAGGCTAAACAGTTTTGTTTCTTTTTCTAGTCCCAGTTACAGAATCTCACAATGTGATTTTTCTCCAAATGGCCCTTTAGTCTCCCATGACTGCTTTCATCAATCAAAGTTTTCACATAAGATTTTCACTAGGATTATGAAGCAGTAAGCCTTTATAGCACCCATACCATGTGCTGCAATCCCTGGTAATAATGATAATACCGGATATTATTTTCATCTGTTCTGATTCTTCATTATTCATCCTCTCTAAATGATCCTGAATTCTCACAGTGTAATGGCAAGAGCGCTTTTTCTCCTGTATTCCCCCATACCATGCTTATTATTTATATCTTCAAGTTTGCCGCTGTTGGATTGGGGTTTTTTTTCTGCCTAAGGTAAACATTCCAAATGTAACTCTTTAAAATATGGATTTATTTCAGCTGTTTGATCTTTTTTTTTTTGTCTATTTCAGCATCTTCTCTGGCTTTACTGAATCCTTTTTGATAAGTGATGACCTAAGCTTTGTAGATTATGCCATATATTTAAATAGACGCAGGATCATATTGGCTGTTTCATTGTCATTCCTAAGGAGCTTTAACATAGTTGTCCTTTTTTAAGTGCACTTGTCTCCAGAAGCTAAGATCACTTCTGTTTTGTGTTATGAGAAATATATAAGATCTTTATAATAATTGTTGATATTTTGTAAGTGCTGTATGCTTACTTTTATTTGGCATTTATTATTTTTGTAGATTGATTCTTAAGCATCTTACAGGCCCAAAGAGCTGTGGTATAAAAGCTTTTTAAAAGACAAGTAAGTATCTGTTTATCACAGAAAGATAAATCCAAGATTACTTTTCTGACAGAATAAGAATAACAGGTCTTTTATCATGGGATGACAATATTAGACATGATAACTTCTTCTATTTCTAAATCTTATTTGCAAACATAGTGGCACACTTTATTCATTCATAATATTTCTCTGTAAAATATTCTGAGATTTTCTTTTCCTCAAGGAAAAATATTATTGTTAAGTGGATGAAGATGTTTGAATTCTAAACTACTTGTGTCATTGGGATAGCAATTAATTTTTCACACTGAAGTTATTTAATTCAGTAGTGGCTATTATAAGTCCAATACCAAGGGCTTCAGTTGATCCCCTATGCCCATAATGTCAGAGACAGAGAGATTGTGTTAATTCCTAAAAGTCTTTGACAGTGTGAAACATGAAACCCATTACCATTTTTATATCATTTCACTGAGATTATTGAGCAGAAAAAAAAATCAGTTCCTTAGTAGTATTCAAAATAGGAATTCAGAAATATGTCTAGCTTATTGATTAGTGCCTTTTAAATTCACTAATTCACTAAATTTCTGCCATTCCAAGAAACACAGATCTTGCTTCACAAATCACACTATTGAATAGTCAAAAATTGGGTTAAAGTTTCTTTCTTCCATAGATAGAGCATAATATGGTTTAACCACCTCCAGTGTAAGTATGATTGAAGAGTAGCCTTGACCATCTAATCTCCCCCCAAAGTGTTGTAACTGTTTGAAATTCTGGTAAGTGCAATTTCAACACATTTGGAGCTTTTCTCTCTACCTTTCCAAACCTCTGAGAAGAGAGGTGATAAGTATTTTGACATTCTAGTTTTTGAGATAGCGAAATGTTATCCTACTCCAGAGAGAAGTGAAACACTTAAAACACGGGTGTCAAACTCGCCATGTCACGTGACATGTCTTTTTGCATTGCCGGCAACGGGGTGGGCGCGGCTTCGGTATGATGAAACCGGCCCGCTGGCCGGCAATTTGACACCCCTGACTTAAAATATGCACTTCAACCACAAGCAAACACAGCTATGTTCTGCGGTCAGAGAATCAAGGCTTTCTCTATACCCTTATTTCTTGAGAAGCAAAGTTCTCAAATGATGACAAATTTAATCTTAATGGGCTCTTTTTGATTTTTTTGCATCTGCTTATCAATTCAGAAACATTACAGTGACAGGTAGTACATCTCACTTGATTTGAGTAATAGTATTGCCCCTTCATTCTCCCGGTTTCTGCCTTCAAGCTCTTTTGTTTTTCCAGTTCATTACATTTCATCTACATACAAAGTTATGACCCACTAAGGTCAACAATATACCTGCTATTAAAACAGGCAAGGATCAGAATACAAACTATGGCCTTAATTAACTTCAAAGTGAATTTCAACTATCTTAGTAGTTTTGATGGTGGTTGCTCTTCCATTAAAAAGAAGTAGCTGTCAGCACTAATTCTATGTAAGCCACCCTACACAGCAGTATAGAAATATATAAATGTGTATTTATGTAAATAAATTCACATTACTACTATCCTCCTCAGCCTCCAAATTCACTTCTCTCTTTAGCCCCAAATGTCTACTCGTTAGAATCACAGCTACAGACTGTCTGGAATCTGTGTCTTGTTGAGAAAAATAGAGAGATAATTGACTGCCAGCCACAACTATTGGTTGTCCAGGCAATAAGAGGGAAAAGGGAGAGACATTGATAGTTAAAAACAATGAAGTAGTTTGTTCTGAATCATTCTGTGCAATTGTGTGATTAATTAGTGACCTGCACAGCCAAACCAGGATTGATCCCATTCAGGAAATTATTAGTCAGCTTTGGTGAAAAATTGTTGTATAACAATAACCTGTGACATGATTTACTTCAAATTATACTCTGCAAAAGAGACACTTTAAAACCACCTACAGATGTTCTAGCAACCCTTGGGAAAATATTTCAATTATAGACTTTGATTTAAGTAAAAAGTTTATAAAAAGTTAGAATAATAGCATTGCCATCCTCAGTGGCTCAAAAATCTATTTGTACAATGCTGCTTTTAAAAACTATGATTTTTTTCTTTTCATTATATTGTTGTAAATTTTAATATATTGTTTCCATACAATGATTTTTATACAGTACTAATTAACATTATTGACATGCTATTGTTTAGATAACTTGGAGTATTAGAAATAAGAATAGAGAAAAATATTCTAGGTATTAATCATCTGTTAGGATATGGATGTTACAAGCATAAAATCATTTGACTTTTTCATACAAAGTTGAATACCATATTAGAAAAAAGAGAAAGTGCTGCAAATTACATCACAATTTCTGTATATATACACATATTATCTCCTTTAATTTAATAGTGATTAATATATTACTACAACAGTCCCAACTCTTGAGTAACAGGCCCTCCCAAAATTTTTAAACTACTAAATCTATTTGCAAATTATTGACCTGTCTTCTATGTGTTATATTAGTAACAAAGTAGTTAATAGGAATAATAATAATACTAAAACAAAACAAAATTAAAGTTTCAAATCTCTCTGTTAACAAACTGTGATGACCCAGGGCACAGCACAGAGGCAATGCAGTCAGCTGGCAATTCAAACCACCCTTTAATTGCTCCAAATTTTCCCCAAATGCTCCCACGTTTCTGGCAAGCCTTAAAACAAAGGAAGACACACACCTTCAGCTGCCTCTGGCTGCAAGTAGATTCACACACAGTCTGATTAGAAGAGTAATTTACTCAAGGCCACGGAGATAACAAAGAATGACACATATATCCAAAATCTAACGAGTCTGTGGAAATACAAGCTTGCCTGAGCAGTTTCAGAAGAGAAGCCAAAATACAATCCGAGATCTTTGAACATCCAAGCAACGTTGTCAGTCAGTCCAATGGTCAGAGTTTCCGGGTTTCCAAGCAGAAATCACAACACAGAACAAGAGATCAGCAACAACACACAAAACTCCAAGGAATCAGCATTTGTCTCCGACAAATGTCTCTCCCCACAGCGTCTCCTTAAGTCTCAGTCTCCAGGTGTGCCTTGTGGAGAGGGGCGGGAAACTCTCCTCCCGAGTAGTTGAGCCTGCCTGCGTTGTTCCCTCCTTCTCTCCACTCTCTGTGCTCTAGGATCAGGAGGGGGTGGCCCTTGCTTATCGCCTGAACTGTGTCTCTCCTGTTCATCCTGTCCCAATCCTGAAGGGCCCTGGCCTGCCTCTGCCTGCTCTTCCCCACATTCCTCTGAAACCACAGACACCTCTCCCTCGACCTCCATAGGGTCCCGTTCCAGCTCATTTTCCTCATCAGATTTAGGCTCCAATGGAGGCATGACACAAACTGTTATTGTAATCCACTTGTAGAAAGTTTACCATGGCATCTTATCTATCCCAAATCATCACAAAAGTTATAAATAGTTCATCCTGGATCAAATATACAAGTTTGTTTCTTAATGCTATCTCTTATTATTGTTTATTAAATATAATAGATTCAATCTCCAGAATAAGTTTATCTTCCAATCAAAATCCAAATAGAAATGGTTACCAGCTAAGTGTAATAAATCCATTCAGTCTCCTTCAATCTTCATAGAACAAAGGAGTTTGTCACTTTCCCTTTCAGTCAGAGACCTGTTTTGTACAAATACGCAGATTTGAACTTCGGGCCACAGGTGAAATCCACTTTGTTAGGTCTCCAGCCATGAAAATATCTCTTTGATTTGGAACTGGATCAAAGTCCTTCTGTGTATCTTTATCCAAAGCTCCATGCCCTAACATTTTTTGCAAAAAAATTATCACATCCAGCTTATTAAAGAGAAATTCAGCTAAAGGCTGAATATTCACCCACCCTTCTTTCTTAAGCTTCAACCATTGTTCAACCATTTTAATTTGTGAAACTTGATTAGGGAACAAGAACAAAAAAGGCATGTTTCCTTCTATATTTTAACCTAAGGTTATAAGATAATCCAAATATTTTGCAAATTCAAAAAATACAGAATCCGGTGGTGAGAGTTTCTAACATCCGCTTTTTGTATATCTGCTAATTTACCATATTATAGAAAACAAATAGGAGTGTGATGGCTCACACAGTTAGGATGATGGATTGACAATTTGCAAGGCTGTGTTCGAAACTCAAGTGCCGCTGTGTGTTGGGTTGAGCTCCTGTCATTCACTCAGCTCCTGCCAATGAAGCAGTTTGAAAATATGTAACATGAATTTTAATTTCAATGGACTCATTAACATAGACATGAAAGAGACCCCCAACTGGGCATCCCTCAAGCAATGGTAATGTCACCGGCTAATCCTTTCACCACGGAAGCACGGAACACAGAAATAAGTTAGTAATAGAAAAACAAAAATCTTTCTTTAAGCATTGTTTTGTAGGATCAGTGCTCTCTTTTAGAAGTTGGAATCTATTATAGATCTTTGTGCATATTAATTTTTTCTTTGAAACAATATTGTTAATCACTTAGATACGATTCTCTTCATTCTTAAAGTAAAAATATAAATATGTCAGGCCATTGGATAAGCAAATAAAAATAAAAATTATTTATATCAAATATTAAATGAAAAATTATACAGTATTGAAGTTTGACAGTAAGCGCTTTGTCAATTTCACATTTAAAGTACACTTTTTAGGAAGAATTTAGAGAAAAAATTGGTCTAGTGTAGGGGTGTCAAACTGGCAGCCCACAGGCTGGATGCGTCATGCTCAGACCACCCCACCCCGGCTCCACAAAGGCAAAAACCACCGCGATACATCACGATATGTCATGTGACATGATTGAGTTTGACACCCATAGTCCAGTGGTTAAGGCAGATGCTGATAACCAGGAGCCTGTGATTTTATTCCCGCCTTAGGCATGAAAGCCAGCTGGGTACTTTCAGTCCCTCTCATCCCAGCCCACAACATCAGGCAACAAACCGATTGGTCAATTCCTGTGGCAAATTTCCCAAAAAGTGGAAAATGCCTTTCAGCAAAGCACTAGGATGGGGGAAAAAGGTACTATTTGATACAAAACTAGTCTTGCTAAATAAACAGATTTCATAAAGCTGTTCATAAAATATGTGATAATTATTCATGGATATTATTCCTATAAAATGAAAAGAAGGGGTGTTGAACATTGTGATAGTTCACAACAACTAAAAATTATTCATCAACAATATGTTGAGCTCTAGCTATAACTTTTATAATTGTCCATTTATTTAAATTATATTATAGCATTATTTTACTTTCACATTTTTAAAATTTAAAAATCATCATCATCACCATCATTTTAGCCATTGTCTATCCACTGTAGGATGAAGGCCTCTTTCGCATGTTTCCAACCAATACGGTCCTGAGCTTTCCTTTGCCAATTGCGCCCACAATACTTGCTGATGTCATCAGTCCATCTTGTTCTAGGGGTCTGTTTCGTGGACAATTTTTATCAAGTGGGATCCATTCTATGACTGCCTTGGTCCACCTGCCATCAGCTTGCTATGTGACCAGCCCATTTCCATTTCAATTCTTTTACTCTCTTGATGATATTGTATACTTTGTTTTGTTCTCTAATACATGTGCAGGTTTTTCTATCTTGTCTTGTAATGCCAAGCATGTATCTTTCCATGGCTCTTTTCGCCACTCTTAGCTTTTGTATCTATTGTGAGCTTAGTGTCCAGCATATGTTAGAGCAGGTAGCACAAACTAATTGAAAACTTTTCTCTCCAGGCATAGGACAAGGTGGTTCTTGAAGATTATGCTTAGCTTGTTGAAAGCCTGCCAACCACATTTAACATGCCATTCAATTTCCTTTACTATATCATGTTCCATTGAAATCAGTCAATCAGAATAGAGCTGGAAGGGACCTTGGAGATCTTCTAGTCCAACCCCCAGCTCAAGCCAGAGACCCTATACCACTTTGGATAGGTAGCTATCTAGTCTTTTCTTTAAAACTTCCAGTGATGAAGCACCTACAACTCCTGAGGGCAAGCTGTTCCACTGGTTAATTGTCCTTACTGTTAGGAAGTTTCTCCTTAAATCTAGGTTGCTTCTCTCCTTGATTAGTTTCCATCTGCTGTTTTTTGTCTTTCCTTCCGGTGCTTTGGAAAATAAGTTGACCGCCTCTTCATTGTGGCAACCTCTCAAATACTGCAATATTGCTATCATGTCACCCCTAGTCCTCCTTTTCTCTAGTCTGGCTATACCCAATTCCTGCAAACAATCTTCATATGTTTTTGTCTTCAGGCCCTTAATCATCTTAGTTGCTCTTCTTTGCACTTTTTCCAAAGTCACAACATCTTTTTTGTTATGTGGTGACCAAAACTGGGTGCAGTATTCCAGGTGTGGTCTTACTAAGGCTTTATAAAGTGGTACTAATACCTCACATGATTTTGATTCTATACAACTGTTTATATTAATGTTTATACAACTAAGGATTGTATTAGCTTGGGGTGTTGGTTATTCCTGCCAGCTTAGTGTCATCTGCAAATTTGACGAGTTTTCCTTCTATTCCCTCATCTAAGTCATTTATCAAGATATTGAACAGTACTGGGCCTAAGACAGAACCTTATGGTACCCCACCCCTTCCTTCCTTCCTTCCTTCCTTCCTTCCTTCCTTCCTTCCTTCCTTCCTTCCTTCCTTCCTTCCTTCCTTCCTTCCTTCCTTATAGATGTAGTACTATTAAGGACTACTCATTGAGTATGGTTTGTCAGCCAGTTACAAATCCATCTGGTGGTGATGCTGCCTATCTCACATTTTTTTAGTTTAGAAGAAATAGGTGGTGGTCTACTTTGTTGAATGCCTTGTTGAAGTCGAAGTATATTATGTCCACAGCATTTTGCTGTTCTACTAATTTAATCAGTTTGACAAAGAATGAAATTAGATTGGTTTGGCATGATCTGTTTTTAACAAACCTGTGCTATTTATAACTTTATTTGTTTCTAGATGTTCACAGATCTGTTTTTTATTACTTTTTTCAGTATCTTCTCAGGTATTATGTTAGGCTGATTGGTCTGTAGTTTCCTGGGTCTGTTCCCCCCCCCTTTTTTTTTTTTTTTGAAGATGGGAACCACATCAACTCTTTTCTAATCCTCTGGTAGTTCCCCAGTGCTCCAGGATTTTTTAAAGATATGGAACAGTGATTCTGAGATAACATCTGCCGGTTCCTTCAGAATCCTTCCTTCTGGGATGTATTCCATCAGGTCCCAGTGATTAATATTCATCAAGATCAGACAGGTGTTCTCTTACCATTTTTTTGCTTATTTTAATTTTTATTTATAGTCTTCTTTTATATGTTTGCTAGGTTGGGCTATAGTTTCTTTTTGCATAAAGACTGATGCAAAGAATGAGTTAAGCAGCTCTGCTTTTTCTCTATTGCCTGGTACTTCCTTGCAATCTTCTCTCTTTAGTGGACCAACTGTTTCCTTGACTTTTTTTCTTGTTATGTATATGTTAAAAGAAACCTTTTTTATTATCTTTGACTTTTGTTGCAAGTCTTTGTTCATTCTGAGCCTTTGCTTTCCTGAGTCCTTCTTTGCAGATTGTGGCTATCTGCTGATATGCCTTAGTTATGTGTCCCTCTTTCCACTTTTTGTAGTTATCCTTTTTGTCTTTCAGTTTATCAGAGATCTGTTGGCCAAGGTATATGTAGTGGTCTGCTATGTCTAATTCTTCTCCAGATATTTTTTTCCCCCCTTTGGTAAATGTATTAAACATAACGTGACTCTTTTTCAGGTTTATTTTTAAGCCAAATGGTTCTCCTGTTTTGTGCAGCTCTTGTATGTGTCTTTGTAGCTCTTCTGGGTCTTGTGAGAAGAGAACAACATGGTCTGCAAATCTTAATGATTTAAATAGGTGCCATTGATTTTTATTCCATCTTTTGCCCAGTCTAGTTTGTGAAATACTTCTTCAAGACAGGCTGAGGAAAGGATAGGTGATATTGTATGGCCTTATCGTACACCTCGTTCTATGTTGATTTCCACTTTAAGACCATTAAGGCATATTGTCGCCACTATTTTTTCATATATTGATTGTAGTAAGTTTTATGTAGGCAGTGTCTATTGAGCAATACATTAATTATTGCTGCTGGAATACCATGTAATATAATGATTTTTAGAATTTATAATATACATGATTTTTTTTAAAATAGTTACTGGTTCTTTAATAGAATTATTATTTGATTATTAACATGTTCTTCTACAAGCAAGTTAAAAAAAAATTCCTGATTTTTTTCTGAATATATAAACAAGAAATATCCAAGCATGTCTCAAAAGTTATGTCATATTCGGAAGAGACACAAGAAATATTATGAAATTGGTACCTTCATAATAAAAATGCTATTTTTCCATAAACATTTTGAAACTAAGAATGGTTTGAACTATCTTTTTTTCATAATATTTATTTCATAGCCTAATAGCCCCTTGATATGGGCTAATGTTATTCTATGAAAATTTTAGAGAAATAGACAGGAAAAGATCACTAGGCAAGAGGGGACTACATTTGATATTTGCTTGCAAAATGACTATACATAAAATAGAGAATTATCACAAATCGCAACTGGTTATCACAAATCGCAACTGGTTTTTTTTTGCTTTCAGCCTGTCTGAGGCCAAGTGGTTTGGAATCTGACTATTAGTGTGAGAAGGAAAAGGCTGTTTTCAAGAGTTCTGGGTATATTTTTTTCTAGAAAAGGAGAGAACTCTCAAATAAACCTTTTGCCTCACAGTGGAAAACATAAGTGCATATACTCATATACAGCTGTTGGAGGAGGATGTTCTTTTCATTTACTTTACAAGTAGGCAGTTTAAAACAAATAAATTAATATTTTGCTGCAATTGAGTAAAATAAATATTGCTCTTCATCTTCCTTGCTAGTAATTTCTTTTTCTTCCTTTGGTTTAATATTTACAACATAGGTTTTCATGACATACCTATAATTTCATTTTGTTTCCCCAAATCTTCATTTCTTTGACTTTTAAAATATTTAAATCATATTTGTGTGTGTGTGTGTGTGTGTGTCATTATTTTCCTACTATCACCCAGTTTTTCCCTTTTCATCTCTCTTTAGAAAATATTGTTCTTGCATTTTAGTTTAGCTTAGAAGTTTATGGCTACTTTTTTCCTCATTACTTTTTTCTATATATCAATGTATAACAATATAGCAATATTGATAGTGGCTATCTGTTTAGTAGCAATATCACTAGAGGGCAGCATTGATTAAATTAGCCTACTGAATAATGAGAACATAAACTTGCATTTTGAGAAGAGAAGGAAAAATATCTGATATAAATCTGGGTACTTTTCTATGGTAACATGAATCAAAGAGTTCTGCATTGTACAATATCCCTATGCAATCTATAAAATATATGTAATTTTCTTTGTAAACCATACTATTATTTTCTTAAAACCTGTTTAATGTCAGAGAAGGTAAAGCTGCAATAAAAGTTATAAGGATAGAATCAGTTAAGTATTTAATTTATTCATAAATTTTAAAATTAAGATATTGACCCGGCTGTTCTTATTGAATTACAGGTCTCCTGACAAATGCAGCAATGAAGAAATCTTGTAGGAGTTTTTAGGCTCGGTGTGAGCTACATTCCCTAATCAAGTTTCACTGCTGTGGATCATCATCCATTTTATGTCATCAATTCAACTGTCTATTTCTCTGTATTTCATCGAAGAAGGCATAATTCTACATTATGAGCTAAAAGTCTGTTCTACCCTATTAAAGAAAGTTGGACTAAGGAATCAAGATCTAAGAGAAAGGCTTGGGCGTTAGCAATACAACAATCATAACCACAGGTTCACGGTTAATATTGCATCTGAGTTATGTTCCATTGCTGGACTTGATCTGTGGTTACAATAATCTGAAAAGTCAACTAAAATGAAGAGTACTCATCCCAATCAGCCTTAGAGAAGACTGTTTTGTCTACAGAAGGACGCTAAGGTATAGAAGACAATTTTTCTTGTGCCCTAGACTGCCTGAATTGCTTTTATTTTCTTATGTTTCAGTATATACAATAGACCAAAGAGCAAAATCTATTTTAAAGTGGACACGATGTTACTGTTAACAAGAGTATTTAGATTCAACAGTATGAAGACCACCCTGTACAAAATCAGTTCACTCTGTGATGAAATGTTACTTTCCAGCAAACGCCTTTATGGGACACTGCAGAAGAAGCTGGAGCTACTCTTGGAAAAAAGTACCCTAAAAATCGCAAGGGAACATGGAGAGATTATGACCAATCTGAAAGAAGAAAACAGAACTTTTGATTCAAAACAAGACAAACTGTCTACGCACCATTTTACTCTGTGCTTAGATTGACTTATCGTACTAAAATCATTCTAAGTTTAACCAGTTCAACATGCCTCTTCTATGGTTCCATTCTTTGATCGTTAAAAGTTGGATAATACAGTATTTGCAAAGAGCATGTTTGGTCATCTGTGGCCTATGTCTCACCCGATACATTTAGCGCCAGAAAGGAAATCCAGGGGGAAGGGGGGGGGGAAGTAACACTTGTTTGAAAGAGATCATTAAATGTATTTTGAAAAGCCTAAAGTTATATATTTAACAGTTTTTATATGTTGTATATTTGTAGAAAATCCTATTTAACAATTAACGTGGACGGTCATGACAAAAAGGTTCAGAGTTGAGTTGTTGTTTTTATTACTTCAGTTGTCTCTGAAGTGACTGATGTAGTTTGCTTTCTTCCATTGGGACATTCTGGATGTAAAGCATGACTAGAGAGGAATCTGTAGAAAAGCAAAGAATAATGGTGTTTATATTACATAAATGCATTCAACCATTACACTGTTGAAAGGCTTCCTTTCTTTTTTCTCTTTTTCTTTCTCTTTCTTTTCTTTTCTTTTGTTTCTTTTCTTTTTGTTTTCTTTCTTTCCTCTTCTTTTTCCTTTTCCTTTTTCCCCTGGGAAGGGAATGATAGTCTTTTAAATGCCAGTAAAACAGTGTAAAATAGTTGAATAGTCATTATTTTCCATATTGAGTTGCATTCTTTATCTCTCTCCCCCACCATGCCACCCCCCTTCCTAATTTAGGATAAAGGTCAGCTTGCTCCTTAATCAAGACAGTTGGTTTTTTTTTACATCACATTTTTGAAAACTCCCTTATTCAATATTATGGTAGGAAAAAGGTTAAAGGAAAGTGGTATTTTAAAAAGGGGGGAAAGAAAAAGCATTGATACCTTCAAATATAGTATCTTCTTTGTCTATAAGTCTGGCTCATAGTGATATGATTAGGTCAAGAAATGGGCTTACTTCTTCCCCCCAAAATATTTGTCAATATTAAATTTATTCCCAATGTCCACTGTAGTATACTACCTAAATACTCCAATTAACTTTTAGTATTATGCTAGTTCTATGCTACTAAAGAAAAATGTATAGGGATTGTTCAAACAATCATAGATAAGAGGTATGGGGGAAAATAGTTCATTTAATCAAGACCTCTCCCAATTTTCAATATTATTTTATTGCACAAGTTGAGGAAATCATCAGCTATAGGTGACAGTGTCTATGAATAAAACATAGGTGAGGATGATCTTAATTCATTGTAAAAGTTCTGATCAGTGTCCAGGTAACATTTAAAGCCCAGCCACTTGAAAAGTATTATGAACTGAGTACACTATAAATGATCAATATCTGATTTAAAATGTCATGCAATAAATGATGGTAGATACTTCACCTGTATAATAAGAATTGGAGTGCCAGATCCTTTACTGTTATTTTTTCTTTTTTCTTTTCCTTTTTTGGAGAGAGAGTAGTAGCCTTATTTAGTAAATACTGAACAAAACTTAAAATGTTTCAACTTTTTTGTTGCTTTACAGTATTCAGTTTTGTGTTGGTTCAGCTAAATTATGAAAAAATAAAAGCATTTTATAAGTGAGATTTCTGGTCACTGCTGATGAAGTGAGGCAATAATTCAAAGGAGGGAGGGAAAGGTAAGAAAAGGGTCCTGCGAGGTAAAAGGAATAATTTATTTGGGGATGAAAGAACTAAATTTATTAGGATTATTCCTGTATTGTGCCAAATATGATTATAAATATAAAGTGATGACTATTTTTCTACAATTTAAAATGTTTAACTACAATAAGTGATAAAGTTGTCAGCAAATATGTGCATTTAAGCAATTGCAATATTTGGGCCTTGTAAAAGCTATTTTGAAAGTTAGTAAAAGAATCTTCCTCTAGCCCAGGGGTAGGCAACGTTGGCTCTTTTATGACTCGTGGACTTCAACTCCCAGAATTCCTGAGCCAGCCATGCTGAGGGGAAAGGGAGAGGTTTCCAAGCTGAGCCATGCTGGCTCAGGAATTCTGGGAGTTGAAGTCCACGAGTCATAAAAGAGCCAAGGTTGCCTACCCCTGCTCTAGCCACTTCTGATAGGGGTATCCCTCCGGAACAATCCTAACATTTCAGTTGTGCATTTAGTTTCAATAGCATAAGTGCACACTTTTCCTTGTCCCTTTATGACAAGGATATGCTCTTGATTTAAAGATAAATCTTGGTAAACAATATGCTTACTAATGGATGGAGAATGGAGGGATGGATGGACTCAAACCTATGATTTCAAAAGGTTTGAAAGGTAATGATAGTTTTTTTTTTAAGTTTACTGTATTGTTAGCATAGAAGAGAATGACACTGGAAGCTTTCTAATTTTTTTAGCAATTCTGAATCCTCCGTGGCTGCCCACATATGCCCACTCTGAAATAGCCAAAAGGTATTTTCATGGTGTTTTCCTTTGGCATTTAACTAAAATTTGGAAGCCACAGGAGTCAACTGACCATTGATGAGATGTTACCATATTACCGTAAGTTGCTATGACAGGACATTCACACATACTCTTTGGCCATCTCAGCGTTGCAATGCATTGTTTAACTAGCCAAAATCTTACAGTTTAGAATTTGAACCTGTGAGAAACACACATTGCAGGCAAATAAACTCTATTTATTTATTTGCAGTAATAAAATCATTTAAGAGAGGTAAAAAAAAAATGTTACATTACCCTTGATGGTTGCTGTGGAAACTCAGTGTCAGTATTCCTCTGTCAATAGACTCATCTGGTAGTGTGGATGTAACAGGATGGCTTCCTCTGAGTACATTCCAAAACAGGGTTGAAACGAGTTCTGTTTTTGGAGAACTTCGTCCAATATTATTCTGAGTACTTGTTTACAATCTTATGAAAATTATTCTTCCTGGCAGGGCTGCCTTTGTTCAGACAGGCCAAGAAAAACAGTGCTAAATACCTGACAGTGAAGATCTCTTAAAATAAGGTAAGTGTTTGAGGGAGAAGAACAACTACATTATAGCAAGTACATAATCAGCTGCCTTCCAACCACACTAGTGAGTAATAGAGGTTCAGTAAATTAAAATACTTTTAGCTGGTTATACTTTCAGGCTGAGGATTTTGATTCAGCTAACTTATTCTCTGTATCAAATTAATTATTGCTATATACATTTAACACAAGAGTCAGTTTGGTGCAGTGATCAAGGCATTAGGCTAGAAATCAGAAGACTCTGGATTCTAAGCTCTCCATAGGCACAAAGCCAGTTGGGTGACCTTGGGCTGGTCTTTCTCTCTCAACCATTGGAAGGAGGCAATGACAAAACACTTCTCAAATCTTGCCACAAAACTGCAGGGACTTGTTCTGGCTAACTCCAAGAATCGGACACAATTGAAGAAAAAAATAAATATTATGCCTCTACAATATTTTAATGAAAAGGGAGGGATCCTATAGGCATTAAAACCTACTTAGACAAGGGGTGGTGAAGGGGTCAGAAATTTATTTTATTTATTTATTTTATTATATTTATAAGGTTGTCCAACTCTATAATGGCTGGACAGCAAAGCTTTTTTAATAGCATTATCTTTTTATGATTTGGCTGTCATAGCCAAAGGCCTTTAAAAAAACCATCACATTCCTTCTGTGGCAAGCAAATTAATGTCTAAGCTGCTGTGATGCAGTTGTAATGCTTGAATATTATTAACAAGAGACTATGAATAAATCATAATAAAAATGAGTGCAAATCAATTGAACACCCTGTCATTCACATATTAAGAACACATGAATTGCCTTGTAGCATAAGATGAGGATCAATCCAATTTTGTATTGCATTTCAAGAATTTGCAGCATGATCTCGCTGATAATTCAGTCAGAACATTTTCTAAATAAATTGATTGAGGGGGGATAACCATTTTTCAAATATTAATATAGTCATTTTAATAGAATTCCTTTGGTCTTAAATATGACAGCCCAATTCAAGTTTGCTCAGTATTAATTCATTCAATTTAGCAGAGTTTAGTAGGACACAGTATTAGTAATTATTTTTATTTATACACACAGGTGGAAGTCCAGTATTTTACCAGTTATTTAAAAGATGTATTCATAAAAGGTGATACGGATAAAGTAAGAGATTTTTCTACCAATTTTGTCAATGTTTTTTTATTGCTTTGACGCAAAACAATAGGAAATTTGATTAAAACACTTTGTAAATCCTCAAGCCCCAAATATAAAGATAAACATAGTCCTTGCTATGGGGATACTGGTAAAGAAAATTGCAAATGGTGATGACATGATTACAGGGCACTTTACAATTGGTTGTAAGAGTGAACAGATTGCCAAGCATCCAGATGGATATTATGTGATCGTAGTGGGAGAAATGATGTTTTGCAACAGTTGAAAGGGCTATGATTTCTGTTCCCTACCAGAAGTCAACCACACAAATTCAGTACAGGTAATCCTAATTTGACAACCACAATTAGGGACAGCAATTTAGTTGTTAAGCAAAATGGTCACAAAGTGAAACTGTAGTTGTACCTATGATCTTACTTCAGCTTTCCTTTGATTTACAGTTTGTAAAGTTATTTCTTCATAATTGTCATAACTGTAAAGGGTCACTAATCAATGCAGTCATTAAACTAGGATTGTCTGTAGTACAGTTCCTCTACAAATTGGTCTTGTAAGCTATGCTACCTCTGATACTAAAAATAATATATAGTCATGCTGACTAGTCCTCATTTATAGCTTTATCCTCTAAATCTCCACCTAATTCTCTTTAAATACCATCCATTATTACCTCATTTGGAAACAGCTTCATAATGGCCATTATTGAGAAACCTAGCAGTTGTAGGAGGTCCATACAACTGGAAAGCACCCAAGCATGGAAAAGCTGAAATGCTTTCATGTAGTTCTAACACCAAAAATTTTGTCATCATCCTGGTCTTGCAAGCAACATCTTATTTCCTGGATTATTTCCTGTATAAATCTATATAAATCTGTCAAGCTAATCTCATTACATAAATCGGGTTCAGAACACAAAAATAAGATTACTGAGGCAGCAGTTTCTGAAGGAGTAAATGAGGTGGGAAATCAGAAGATGAACCAAAAGTATCACAGATATTCTTCTAGCTAAAATCTGTCAGAATTGAGTCATGGTATCTTCATGGATCAGTGCTACTCCTATAGGCTTTGTTATGCCCAGCAGCTTTTGATCCTATCTCAGCATTACAGGATCTGATCAGGCCAGGTTTCCTTCAGCAGGTTTTTCCCAGGGAGCCTTAATTCAACTAAGTATTTCTTGGCAGCCTAGCTTCTGGTCTTCACTTTCAGTTGGCAGTTTTCAAAATGACTGGATGGAGAATTCTTCTAATCCAGTTCATAGTCTACTGTCTACTGTCCAGAGCAGTGATAGTGAGATCACTTTCTCTTAGTTCCTAGCATCTGGCAATAGAAGGTTTGGCTCTTTATTATCCTCCTCCTTGTCTAAGTTCCAGAATTTTTGCCATCTATATCCTTGATCATTGCTATGTAACAATAGTTTGTATTTCATCAGACTGCTAAGAACAGACATGTAGATTAAGTGATTTTTTTCTAAATCCTGCTAGATTCTCTTTATAAAAAGTAGCCTTCTATTTTCACATTTTCTTGTCCATTGAGGCAGGACCTGGCCTTGGATAACTTAGATATTTTTGTTGGAAAATGAGCAACTTCAAGTACTGCTCGGATATTCTTGAACACCATTTGGACCAGATTGTTTTTTATTTGTTTCAGTTCATCTATAACCTCTGGAACATTAGTGTCTATCACAACTATTTACATCAGCTACCAAGTTTTCTGGATAATAAAAATTTAGGTCTAGTTATATGCTTCACTAACTGTGAAGAGAACTATCTAACTATCTATCTGCCTGTCTCTCTGTCTCTAATATCTATGTCCATCTCCATCTATATATATATAGCGCATATATAGTGTGTATACATACACATACATACACACACATCTTTAGTTCCTTTGCATCTCCATATCTTCTTTTAACATTCCTCTTATTCTTGATTATCCAATGATCCAATTCCTCTAAGCAGTTTCCCATTACTGATGTGCATTAAAAAAAATTGTATTCTTATTGTTGGTGTTTCTGTTTTTAAAATTAATCCCTTTTTGGTTCCCTTGATTTTTTTAGTGCAAAATTGTGTTTGTTTCTGTTCTGTTTATATGAATAAGATTTTTAAGAACAAGTTTCCTTTTTTCTTACAGCTTCCTTTTAATATATTTACTAATATTTTTTTTCTGGCTTGCAATATACATTTTAGCTGATTATTTATTATTGTGATTTGAGCAAAATGTTCAGAAGAGACACTCTGCCCATGCAACTTTTTTAGCCAATCACTTCTTTAAAAGGTCTCTCTTCTGAGGTCCAATATAATAGTGTTGCCTTTCTTAACAATTGGCCATTTAGATATAAATTATATGACCCATAGTTGTCATCTGTCTATGTGTTTGAGGATGACCAAGGTGGATGATCAGTTATAGTGGCAGTGGGTACACTATTGTCTGGGTAACTAGAAAAATGTGAGAGAGACAGCATCACCACCAGATAGATTTGTAATTGACTGAGAAACTGCACCAAAAGTATAGTCCTCAACATCTAGAAACAAATAAAGTTATAACTAGTAACCAGTATGGGTTTGTTAAAAACAGATCATTTCAAACCAATTTTATTTCATTCTTTGTCCGGCTGACTAAATTAGTCGACCAGCAAAATGCTGTGAGCTTAGTATACTTAGACTTCAGCAAGGCATTCAACAAAGTAGACCACCACCTACTTCTTGGTAAACTAGAAAAATGTTAGATAGATAGCATCACCACCAGATGGATTTGTAACTGGTTGATAAACCATACTCAACAAGTAGTCCTTAATAGTACTACATCTACATGGAAGGAAGGAAGCAGTGAGATACCACAAGGTTCCATCTTAGGCCCAGTACTCATTAATATCTTCATAAATGACTTAGATGAGGGAATAGAAGGGGGATTCATCAAATTTGCAGATGATACTAAGCTGGCAGGAATAGCCAACACCCCAAGTTAACAGTCTTGAAACAATGGGCCCTATCCAACAACATGAAATTCAATGTGGAGAAAAGCAAGGTTTTACACCTAGATTGGAAAAACTAAGGGTACAAGTACAGATTAGGTGAAACCTGGCTCAAAAACAGTAATTCTGAGAAAGACCTTGGTGTCTTAGTGGATAATCACTTAAACATGACCCAGCAGTATGCAGCAGCAGCCAAAAAAGCTAATACAATCCTTGGTTGTATAAACAGAGGCATAGAATCAAAATCATGTGAAATATTAGTACTGCTTTATAAAGCCTTAATAGGATCACACCTGGAATACTGCATCCAGTTTTGGTTACCACATTACAAAAAAGATGTGACTTTGGAAAAAGTGCAAAGAAGAGCTTAATCATCTTAAGATGATTAAGGCCTGGAGACAGAAACATATGAAGAATGGTTGCAGGAATTGGGTATGTCTAGTGCAGTGAAAAGAAGTACTAGGGATAGCAGTGTTCCAATATTTGAGGGGCTGCCATAAAGACGAGAGGGTCAATCTATTTACCAAAGCTTCAGAAGGCAGGACAAGAAGCAATGGATAGAAACTAATTAAGGAGTGAAGCAACCTAGAACTAAAGAGAAATTTCCCAACAGTGAGAACAATAAACCAGTGGAACAGCTTGCCTTCAGAAGTTGTGAGTGCTCCATCACTGAAGGTTTTTAAAAAGAGACTGGATAGCCACTTGTCTGGAATGATATAAGGTCTCCTGCTTGAGCAGGAGGTTGGACTAGAAGACCTCCAAGGTCCCTTACAACTCTGTTATTGAAAGACCTGAATGATCAGGCTGAGCATAGATCATTATGGACAAAATTTGGGCAGTCATTAATAATGAACACCAATGTGATGACATCTAATCAATTAATCAAATATGCTCCTGAAATCTTTCAGTGTTTTAAATCATAAGTAAATCATACATTTATCCAATATATAGCAATTCACAGAATAAAACTCCTGTATATGTTGAAAAGCTCCCTGATTTCATTTTTCATCTCAAAGTCAACTTGAATGGTTTGGTCATGAAGATGTTAGCCTATATTATATACTATATTTCTTTAGGTGCCTAAAACTGTCATCCAAAGCAATTCTATGTGATAATGTGTCACTTTAATTTATATTTAATTTACATTGCATTATACACTGATTAAAAGCAGTACACTGATTTTGAGGCTAACAATTCCCACAACAGGTGTCATGCTGTTTCATTTTTGTTTCCATTAAACAAATTAACATGACTAACTATTATATTCAAATACTTATTAGATTTCATATGTGGCTTTAGTAAGTGCTTAGGGCTAATATTGCTGGCTTAAATTAAGAAGTATTTGCTATATTCTTATTAAAAATAGAAGAGCATGACACTCTAATAAGTATTTGAAAACATCTTGTGGCTAAAGTTATACATTCTGAACAGAAGAACCTGGTATAAATCTTATGATAGGTTCATTGGAATAAACAGAAAAATAATGGTTATGTTATCTCAAGTGGCCCAACCTTATATATTGTCCCCTCGGCACTCAGTTAAGAGGAAGACAATGGAGGCATTTACTTTTACGAACAATAGCTTATTTTTTTGCCCAAATTAGAGAATATAGATTAAGTAGGGCCACAGACTTTAGACTTACTCCCACAGTGCCAAAATAAAACCAAATCATAATATGTTCAAGGGAATGTGCACTCTTACATCTGATTTATAGGTCATTCCTTAATTAGACTACTAGCCAATGTCAGGCATGAGGTTTGTAATATCTATGTAGGTATGTGTATGTATGTGTACCCATATATATCTGCAACGAGCCACCTCATATCATCTACTTCAAGTGCTTAAATCAAAGTGATGCAATTTCTATAAGCTGAATACAGAACACCCTTTGCATAGTGTACCAAAGAAGCATTCCCGTTAAGTGCCAGTCAAGAATAAAAAACAACAGGACTTGGCAAAGAGAAAAACTAAATTTGATTTAAGTTGCATCCAGTTAAGATGATTATTGTGATGTATTCAGTAATGTAACATTATTACAAATATAACTTGTTGGCAACTTTGCAGAGAGGTTCCCTTGGGCTACTCATAAGGCCTGGAAGATTACCTGTAGCCAATAGGTAATAAATGAATAGCCAACTAGGAATCTGCACTCCATACAAACATACATACACTTGAAATCATTTATCCAAACCTTTAAAACAGCAATATCTAGCATGTGGCATAATATCACATCTGTTCCGAAATTCTCATGGGTACACAACACTTTAAATCAAAATACTTTCAACCCTCATTCTATGCAAATGATTTCTTATTTATGTCATAAACTTTGAAACATTTTGTTTTTCTTAAAAGAGCAATTCCCAATGTACACAGAAATAAATATAGAATCAATTCAAATTAAGTTCAGTTTACAATCCAAAAAGTTTTAGAAGACTGTCTTCTATAAAAGGATATAATAAGCCATCTCTTCATTTGGACACAAGATAGTTTCAGAAATAAGACCCCTGAATGAAACTTAGTTACTTTATGATAAAACTAAACAGCTCAGAATGTTTATCATAACTGCATTTCTAATACTGGAAGAAGCTCTTTTCCAAAATTCGATAACCTAATAATCTGAAGATAGGAATGTTTCAATAGACTTGGATACATGGACTTTCAAAAAGGATTTCACAGAAGCATACATTGTTCAGGTTTTTTTTCTTCCCTCACATTGTTAGATCTAAGCCATCCATTGTGGGAGATTCAAGTTCAATAAAAACAGCATTTCTTTTAACAATACATAGTCTAAAAACAGAATTCACTATCATCAAATATCTTGATGGGATCCAATTTATATCATTTTGAAGGGGAATTGGAAGATTAAGCTATCAGTGGCTCCTAGTCATAGGTGATTAGCTGTCAACGTATAATGCACACAAGCTATCACAGAGTGTATTGTGTGGGGAAATTATTTTAAAAAGATTCAAGTTTATCAAATTTAGAAGACAGATTGGAAATTGATGGGTGGATTTCATGGACAAGAACAGAGAACTTTTACATAAGCTACATGCCTTTAAAAAGGAATTACAGTACAATTCTTAATTGGACTGCTCTTTGCCTCTATGAAAGAATCTGCATTGGTACATAATGTAATTTAAATAAAAGTATCAATATTATATACTTCACTGTATAACATTAGGATAATACAATCATATACAAGATAAACATCTAAGCATCAGTGGGAATTTATAACACAGGTGCAGAATCATGACCACATTAATTTTCTAGAAATCAATTTGTATACATAATTAAGAGGCTTACATATTTTATTTTGATTTATAATCAGATTATAGAGGAGTATAAATTGATATTTGTAGGAATTGTATTTTTTTAATTATTTACATTTGCAAAGAAACCACTTGTGTAACATTTTCTTCAAAAATGTTTTATATAATGTCATGTTTTCTTTTGAGTTTGCATGCATGTTTTTTGGTTCGTTACACATACATTCTATTTGGGTGTTGTACAATTTCAAAATATTTATTTACGAACAAAACAAAACTCATTAATATTAAAACTAATGTATTTCAATTCAGACATAAATGTGAAGTGATAGCAATTGAACAAAACATTTAGTCATTTAGTTTTCATCACCATGACAAATTTGCTTAACCTTTACATTCATTATAGACAAAAACACAGCTTCCTGGAGACATACAAGAACATAAAAGAACCACAGCCAAAAATTGTTCTATATTTTGGACAAATTATGTGAAGACCATGCTTTTAATAGAAGGCTCTAATGCTGGGAAAGATGGAAGGAAATAATAAGTAAGTCATCAGTAGCACATTGGATGGACTCAATTACAGCAACAATGGGTGTACCATTGGAAGTCCCAAAGTACCTGGTTGGGAACAGACCATAATGAAGAAAATCTATCTAATGTAATCACTAAGAGTCAACACCAACTTGAAAGCACATATGCAAAGCAAATTGGTTTTTATGATGGACTCTGGTGATTGCTGAATAGATGATAGATAGATAGATAGATAGATAGATAGATAGATAGATAGATAGATAGATAGATAGATAGACAGATAGACAGACAGACAGACAGACAGACAGACAGACAGACAGACAGACAGACAGACAGACAGACAGACAGACAGACAGACAGACAGACAGACAGACAGACAGACAGAGACACAAAGATACTGTAGATATAGAGAAGATAGAAAATCAGCTGCAGCTGGGGGACAGAGTTAAATGTGTCATAAGTTTACAGTCCTTGCATTCACACAAAGGCTCCAAGTTCAACCCCTCCTGAATTTATAATAATAATAATAATAAAGTTGGAAGGGACCATGGAGGTCATCTAGTCCAACCCCCTGCTCAGGCAGGAAACCCTATACCATTTCAGACAAATGGCTGTCCAGTCTCTTCTTAAAAACTTCCAGTGTTGAAGCATTCACCGCTTCTGGAGGCAGGTTGTTCCACTGGTTAATTGTTCTAACTGTCAGGAAGTTGCTCCTTAGTTCTAGGTTGCTTCTCTCCTTGATTAGTTTCCATCCGTTGCTTCTTGTCCTGCCTTCAGGCGCTTTGGAAAATAGCTTCACTCCCTCTTCTTTGTGGCAGCCCCTGAGATATTGGAATACTGTTATCATGTCCCTCCTCGTCCTTCTCTTCATTGAACTAGACCACGGGTCGGCAACCCGCGGCTCCGGAGCCGCATGCGGCTCTTTGAGGCCTTACCTGCGGCTCCGGAGCCTCCTCCGCCATTTTGGCGAGCGCATGCGCGCATGCGCGGGCGGGTGCGGGGGTGCGCGCACGCAGGTGCGCATGCGCGAACAGCGCGCGGGTGCGCATGCGTGAATGGCGCGCGCGCATGCGCGAACGCGCGGCTCCCAGCGTTTTTTTTTTTTAAGCTAAATGGGTCCGTGCGGCTCATCCGACGTTTCGGATGGCCGACCCATGAACTAGACATACCCAATTCCAGCAACCATTCCTTATATGCTTTAGCCTCCAGTCCCCTAATCATCTTTGTTGCTCTTCTCTGTACTCTTTCTAGAGTCTCAACATCTTTTGTACATTGTGGTGACCAAAACTGGATGCAGTATTCCAAGTGTGGCCCTACCAAGGCATTGTAAAGTTGTATTAATACTTCACGTGATCTTGATTCTATCCCTCTGTTAATGCAGCCTAGCACTGTGTTGGTCTTTTTGGCAGCTGCAGCACACTGCTGGCTCATATTTAAGTGATTGTCCACTAGGACTCCGAGGTCCCTCTCACAGTTGCTGCTATTGAGCAAGGTACCCACTATACCTGTGCATTTGGTTTTTCTTGTCTAAATGTAGAACCTTGCTTTTTTCACCATTGAATTTCATTTTGTTAGATAGTGCCCAGTGTTCAAGCCTGTCCAGATCCTCCTGTATCTTAAGCCTGTCTTCTGGAGTGTTGGCTATTCCTGCCAGCTTGGTGTTGTCTGCAAATTTGATGAGTTCCCCATCTATCCCCTCGTCCAAATCGTTGATGAAGATGTTGAATTTTGTTGACTCACATCTGGCACCAATTTAGTGTGGAACTTTAGTTGACAGATTATTATGTATACGTTTGAATACACTGCAACCTGATTTTTTGTAAAGAAAGATTTCATATTATTAGATCTGAAAGAAATGGATAAGATGTTTATATCAATGGACTATAAGGTTTATATTTACTTCTTATATATAATGGTAACAGCATAACATAGTATGAAAGCCACTGAACTCAGTTTGCCCAGAATTTATTTTTGATAATAGTATAATTTGGGTTGCTACATCATATTTGAATAAAAGTGTGGATGTTTCTAAGGAACTCATATTAGACTAACAACCAATTAATATCCTAAATAATATACTGAGAGATGGTTATTCCCTCATAATATTAACTGCCTTATAATGTACCATGTTGCAAATATGTGAATGGTTTTTCTCTATACTAAGATGAAAGCTTTTTAAGGAATACGGCTTTAGGAAAGCTGTTCATGTCTATTAATTTTTCACATAGGACTTGTGGAAGTGTCCCTGTGTTAGGAAGCTATACTATTACAAAATACATCATATGAAAAATAATGTGAAATTAGATGTTTAGAATGCACAATTTAATCTTAGTTTAAACCTTGTAGCTTTATCCTTTATCTCACTCTCTTTCTGACAATGCACAGTCATTAATTTATGAACATTCTTCGAGAACACAGAATTCATTTCTGTTCCTATCTCTCTATCTTTATCTCTGTCTCTACCTCTATCTCTGTCTCTATATGTAACTCATCATCTGTATTATCCATCCATCCATCCATCCATCCATCCATCCATCCATCCATCCATCCATCCATCCATCCATCCATCTATCTATCTATCTATCTATCTATCTATCTATCTATCTATCTATCTATCTATCTATCTATCTATCTATCTATCATCTATCTACAGACAGACACACAGGCACGCACGCACACTCACACACACAAACATGAGGTTGAATTTTTTTGAACAGCTTTGTAAACTATGAACTATGTTACCATTTTCAGCAATTGTAATGCAAAAACAAGCTCAAACAAGTATTGGATGTATGTTTATTGGAAACCTGAATAATATTATTGGCTATAGCAGACCTCTCTCTCTTTCTTACTGAAGAGAATCGTCAACTGTCAGATTACCTGAATGTATTCTACTGTAGATTTGAGAGGAGATCACTGTCAACTATTGCTACCTTCCCCACCTCAGATACACCAACAGTAGCCAAATCTCCTACAACTATCTCCATCCCTCTGGGCCCCCCACCTCTGGTGATCTTAGAAAAAGATATGCAGGATCTATTTCATAGACAAAAGATTTAAAAAGCACCAGGCCCAGATGGAATAACTCCTTCTTGCTTAAAAACCTGTGCTGGACAACTGGCCCTCATCTTCACCTGCATCTTTAATAAATCACTGGAGATGTGTTCAGTCCCTTCTTGCTTCAAAACTCTACTATCATCTCGGCTGAATGACTTCAGACTGGTTGTTGTAATCCCTGTAGTTATGAAGACCTTTGAGAGATTAGTGCTGGTCACCTGAAAATCGTCACAGATTTGCTGTTAGACCCCTTGCAGTTTGCCTACTGAGCAAATAGATCAGCAGATGATGCTGTCAATATGGCATTGCACTACATCTTGCAACATCTTGACCAGGGACCTATGTACAGGTCCTTTTTTGTTTTCAGCTCAACATTCAATGCCATCATTCCAGGAACTCTTCACTCTAAACTGATTCAGCTAGCTGTGCCTGTCCATACTTGTAGGAGGATTACTAGCTTTTTGACAGATAGGAAGCAACAAGTGAAGCTAGGGAAAGTCTGTGTGGTCCCTTCTTTGCTCTTCTCTCTATATACCAATGATTGCATTTTAAAGATCCTTCTGTTAAAGTACTGAAGTTTGCAGATGATATAACAGTCATTGGTCTCATTCAAGATGGTGATGAGTCTGCACAGAGACAGCAGGTTGAACAACTGACCCTGTGGTGCAGCTGGAACAATATGGAGCTGAACATGCTTAAAACATGTAGAGGTGAGAGTGGATTTTAGGAGGAACCCTTCTATTCTACCACCTCTTATTATATTTGATATCACAGTATCAACAGTAGAGTCCTTCAAGTTCTATAACCTCCCAGGATTTAAAATGGTCACCTAAGACTAGAACCATCATCAAAAAGGCACAACAAAGAATATTCTTCCTGCGTCAACTTAAGTTCAGACTGTCCCGGGAGCCGTTGATACAGAGGAATTTTTTTTTTATTTTTTTTAAACAAATTTTATTGGTTTTCCAGTTTTACATTTAAGTGCTTGGAAAGCAGCGTGGTGACTGGGTAGTCAATAGTTCAATAACAAAATCTCTAGTACATATCTCAGGTTGCATTATCAACAATTCCTTCTCTATTTCCCTTAACATTCAATATATCATGCTTAAATTAGTGGATTTCTAACCATGACAAGCTCAATTAAAACATTTATCAATATATTTTTTGCTTATACATATCCATATTCTGTTTTTAAGTTTTAACTAATTTTTCAATTTTAATTACAATATTCCAATTAAACCTTTAACATCCATAGTATTTAAATTTCTGGTAACCCAAATTTCCTTTATTTCACTGCGCAAAAGTTATAGTATCATATTACTTACTTAAATATATTCTCATTTTATTTCATATACATTTTCTATTTCTCATCCTAATACATCACTACTTACTAATAAAATAACCTTTATTGTCTGAAATCCATCATCTATATTTTCTGGGCTAAACAATAGTTCAAGGCTGGTTTCTGATAGTTATTTTCAATTTCCTTTATAAATCTAAATCCTAAGTATTAAGCCAGTTAGTCCCTTATTTTTTATCATTTTCCACAATATTTAAATCTAATAATCATATTTCCCTTCATCTCAAAATCTCCCTTTAGCCCATTACTTGAGACTTTAAAGTCCTCTCTAATAAATCAAAAGACCCCATTTTTTAAATCTAGCTTTCTTTTTGTGCCAACCAGGCTTCCATGCCAATGCCTTTAAATCATCAGATAGATCTCCCTTCATTCTTGCACATATTGCTTGAATCAAAGGAGATTCAAGGAGACCATCTAGTCATCAATTTTCCAGAGGGGCTGGCCCGTTTATAATCATTGCATTGTTGTTCTGGTGGGTCAGATCTCCATATCTTTATCTTCACTTTGGTGTGGTCTTCTTCTTCCTCAGATTTCTTCTGGTTTAAGTAAAAGGTCATGTCCAATTTTATAGTTGTTGTTTGGTTATCTAGGTTTTCAGTATGCTGTCCTTGTTGATCTTTAACACCTTCTGTCTTGGTATTACTTTCTTCCGCTTCTGTTACTTTTTGGGTTGTAGGTTCTTTGGTTGCAGTCAGGGTTTGGTTGTGAGCATTTTCAATATATTGTAGTTGCTGTTCTTTAAAGTCCTCTGTCTTGGTATTAATTTCTTCCACTTTTGTTGTTTTCTGACTTGTAAGTTCTTTAGTTGGAATCTGGGTTTCAGTTTGTAGATTCAAGCTGGCGCCTTTGTCTTTCAGTCTGGATTTAATTATCTCAGTAGCTTCAAGAATTTTTTCAAGTATAAGTTTATAGTTAATTGAAGTTTGTTGCTGGTCCTCCTCCATTTCTGAAATGGTTATGAATAGTCCTTTAGTGGGGGCTATTTTTTAATCAAGAGTCAGTAAATGTTCACCTCCACAGTTCTTAAAAGCCAATTTCACCTCCCAGCTGTTCTTTCAGCCTTTTATCTTTTTTTTTAGATAATACCAAGGACAGGTCTAGGCTGTAAACAGGTCTCTTTGTCAGAAATATTTAATTGCTGTACCAAACTTTGCCACAAGATGTCCCCGATAGCATTTAGAATCCTTTTCAGAACCCAGGCTAGGTTTTTAGCCAATTTAGATTCTTTTTCATTTTTTTTACAAGCAGATAAAATAACAGGTCTCCATGAAAGTAGGAACTTTTTGGGTCCCTAAATATCAGAAAAGTACAAAACTAGTTACTTAGTTGTTCTCTTATTTTCCCTACATAGTCAGACGTCGCCATTTTAGAGGGTGGGAAGAAAAACGTTCCCTTCCCTCTCTCCTTGCAGGGGGAAGCAGTTTCAAGAAGTTTCAAGAGGCTTTTTACAGGAGAGTACTTGGGATACAAAGAAGGTAGGATCTCACCCAGTTCCTCCACGGTGCTTTCGAAGTGCTTGATTTTGGCCTCGGCTGGAGACGGCGTTAGTGATGGGCCACGTTAATGGCCGATCTTTTCCCCGTCAGTTAGAAGAGCTGCCCCAGATCAAACGGGAGGGCTGCCGCCCTTCCGCGATCAGCAGGAGGACCTCTTCATGCTCATTGCCCCTCCAGGGTGACTTTTGACCCTTTTCAGGGTCCCCCGGTGAGAGAAAACCGGACGGCGGAGAGAGTGATCGCCCCGCACGTCCTCTGGCGCCGCGATCACAAACTGGAAGCCCTGCAGAGGAATTATTGAGTCTGTCATTTGTACTTTGGTACAGCAACTTAACATCACAGGACAGGTCAGACTCCCAAGAGACAGGACTGAAGAAAAAACAATTGCCTTCCATAGAAGACCTGTATATTGTGTGGGTCAAAAGGAGTCTGAGAAAATAACTACAGACCCCTCACATTCTGGATATAAACTGTTTCAACTTCTCCACTTGGGATGCCACTATAGAACACTACATTTCAAAACAACTAGCACAGGGACAGATTTTTTCCCTTGTGCCATCATTCTTCTAGACACCTAATCCTCACAGTACTCTCTTATGTCTAAATATATTCACCCATGCTGTATGGTTGTAGTATCATTATTATTCTTCTCATCTTTTCTACTACCCCCTCTTATTGGTATCATTATTATGATTATTATTACTCTGTTGCTTTGCATGAACATTGAAAGCTTCTGCACTGGAGACAAATTCCTTGTGTGCCTAACCACACTTGGCCAAATATTCTATTCTATTCTATTCTATTCTATTCTATTCTATTCTATTCTATTCTATTCTATTCTATTCTATTCTATTCTATTCTATTCTATTCTATTCTATTCTATTCTATTCTATTCTATTCTATTGATATGCCTGATTATTGTTCCCCAGTGTATATTTGGTGAGACAACTTAAATATATCACTGGATTGAAGCCTTAAGAGATTTTGGCATCATTCCCAAAAACCTCCTGAGACAAAACTGTCTTTTGCCCTCTGCCCACATAAAGCATTCATACAATGAGAATTGTTCTCTTAACATGAAGTGCACTCTAAAAGAAATGTAGCCAATTTTCCACAATTTAAAATTTACCAGCACCCAAAATATATCTGGTTTAAGAATTTATATGTCTTCCAGCTATCTTTCTACATGTCTTTTTGTTTTATTTTTTCGTATTAAACTGAAAAAGTTTTTTAAAAAATTCATGAATGTTTAAATTAAAGTGTTCTCTGACCGAAGCTAACCTGATATTTTTTTAGAACAGGAGAACTTTGCAATATCATGAGTCCACCCATACTATCCGAAATACACCAATAAATCCTAGTTATTTTTATTTGAAAGACAGTATCCTTTCTCTGAACACAACATAATGTTATCTGACCCTTGGCCATTCAGAAGTCGGAGGCTTTGAAAATAGCTACGGGATCTTTAAGAAACATCAGTCATCGGTCAAGATGATCTTTGAAACTACCAGTCCCAACTAGTTTGCTTTAGATTTTGGTTGTCTAGTCGCTGGAGTACAGTAACAGCTTTCCAGATACGAAATTGTCCATTAAGCTCTCTGAGATTCTGAAAATTCTTTGTCTTGTCTTTATGAGTATTAACAATGTTCCTCCAGGGCTAATTAATGAAGACTTCTTAAGATTTAGGCCTTAGAATCAGTTCTCTCTTGTGCCTTACTTAGTTTACATCTTACAACAATTTCCACAATACTCTTGAAAAACAAGGCAATTCCATTAGTAGTGTAGCATCCTTTTTCCTGATGGATCAACAAAATAATATCATGTAAGAAGGTCTTTTGAAATAAAGAAAACTCCCCAAGGAACTATTTGTAAGGAAACTGTTGTGCATTTAGCTGAGAAATTTGTTGTTGGAGCACTGGAGAATGGGAGGAAAATAAGAATGTAAACTGCCTACTTTTAATTACTACAAATTGTGGCTGACTTCACATCATAGTGATAAATAGGATTTAGCCTGAGAGTCTGAATAACCGTTGCACTAATAACAAAGGATTACATTTTTATTAAAAGAACATCATGGCACAAAGAATGTATATTAACTTAAATCTCATACTATGGGTTCTAGGTGTAAGATATTGTTGTTTTGTGGGACTCAAAAGAAATGGGCTCTCCATAGCTGTGCCTGCCCTAAGGAACAGCCTCTCCACTGAGGTCTGTTGGACCCCAATTTTTTGGAGTTTCCCTGAAGTTGTAGAAATGTGTCTCTTTCTACCAGCATTTGGGCAGCACAAAGTGATATGATTATGTTCTGATTCTATGATTTTAGCCAGATATGACTCACAGCATTACAATGGTGGCACTGAAGTTGAAAATAACTTTTGGGAAACTGCCGATAAAATTATATTACATTCATTTTTAATGGCCACCCCCTTCAAAAGTATTAACCATTTGATTGTATTTGCCCCAAAGAAAGCAATTTGATGTTTTGCACCTGCTCTAGATAGGCTTCTGATACTTAGGCATAGATGATGAAGGAGGCTGTTTTGATGAAGAGCAGAGAAATGCTAGGCTCACTCTTTTGCAAGATCCAAAGCAGGTCCCTCAAATAATATTTGACATATGCCCAGCCCTAGTCAGTGAAGCTTGTGGTTTGAAGCTTTCCATGGTTAACTGGCTTCTGAGGTGAGAGGTGGAGGGAGACAGAAAATTGAATGAGAAGGGAATAGAATGGAGAATTTTGGCAAGGCCATGGCTAATTCACTGGAGCAATGGACTGGAATTCTCATTGCAACATTTCATTGCTGCTCTGTGGTAAAGAGCTCATAAATCTAAATATGCAGGGCAGACCTTACTAACTATAACTAAAACAAAACTTTGATTTTAGTAACTACTTATAGGGGAATGGATGAGTCAAATGTTAATGCTGGACTTGTTTCTTTCAAATGATTTAAAACACCAAATTGCCATTTTGAAAATCACTTGCAGCAGACACTATTTGTATCCACATATTGTGGGGTCTTGTGTCCTCTTACGGCAATTTCCTACTTTTCTTGGAAGCTAATTGAAATTCTACTGGGATTGGAAAGAGAATGTATGTCTTCAAAAATCCGAAAACTAGTTATTAGCAGAGTCTAAAAGCATGAGAATTAGAGGGAATGAGGCACACTGTTTATCGTTGCAATACCATTTAAGCATACGTTTAAAGGGATTGTATTTATTTTTTTCTTTAATTTTTCTTTTCTTTTCTTTTTTGCATATGGCAACTTAAGGTGTCGGGTCTAGAGAGAAAGCTTTCTTTCTATCACTATAAATGTCCTTCTTTCCTTCCTTCTTTCCTCTGCTATATTTCTACAGCCCCCCACCCCCCGGCAGCTTACACGATGCAAAAATTTCAGGAACAATAAACGGTCAACATTCGTTCACATTTGCTATTTTTGGTTTGTATTGAGAACCTGCTCCACTTACAGATATCTCCAAGAACATATCAATTTTGACCTATGTCTGCTCCAAATATTGTAGATCTGGATCTTGTGAACACATCACCTCATAGATATATCATTTTTCAAATTCTTCAAGACAAGACAAAATATTTTATTAGAGCCATAGAGCCAGCTCAAAAACAAAAAGAATACCACGAGTGAGACACCAAATAAAAACTGCAGCAAAAACCAATTATTGTAAAGCTGGTGTGGTTACAGTGAGATGTTTTTTTTATAGATAGTAAAACAAAACCTAGCCAGGTTACAAGAAATAAGATCACCTTCACTGGACAATAGCAAATGTAAATAAAACAGATTCAAGTGGCCTGGACATCAAATTCCACATTATATCATGCCTTTTGAGACTATAAAAGATATGCATAGTTGTCCAAAAATCACGTTCCCAAGTTTATAAAAATATTCTTTTCATTTATTTTTGGTTTTAAATGTAATAAAACTGTACTGGAATTTCTTTAGGCTCTGCTGAAACTTTGTGAGAAACACTTCTCCCTCTTTTTGAGATTATCTTTCATGTATTTAGAATTTTAATGTGTTGAACAAGGAATTAATAAATAAATAAATAAATAAATAAATAACCTTTATTGTCATTTTTTATATTGTGGGCACAATGGCACACATAAAATAATGAAATTTAGTTGCCCGCTCTCAAAGTGAAACATATACATGACACACACCTAAACATACTATGTACAACATAATATATAGACCCACATCCCTACATATACATAGCAAATAAATATTAAATACTGTCCATCTTGAATATATAACGCAAGGAGGAAATAAAAGCTGGTGACAATGAGGTTTCCTCTGCCCAGGGCATTCCCTCAGCTGCCCAAAATTTATTACTGCAAAGCTTGCTTCTTGAAAAATAATTACTCCATAAAGATGGCCAGTTTTATATCTTCTGTTCATATTTGTTTATTTTTTGTTTTCGACACACCACACACACACACACACACACACATACTCATCATGCTTTTCTCTTTAGAAGTGAGCAAAAAGGGCATAGAAGTAAAAAAAAAAAAGTAGCAGCATAAGAAAAGGAAACAAACACAGCTAAAACAATTTACACTTACATCAATCAATGTACAGCTTCAATGTATTTCTTTCTATTTCTGAAAACTGTCATTGCTTCCCCAGAGAACTTGCAGTTCCCTAACATCCCATTCTCATTTCCATATAGCAAAGTGGGCAGAGCCATTGGAAAGGACCTTGGAGGTCTTCTAATCCAATCCTCTGCTCTAGCAGGAGACCCTATACCATTTTATATAAATGATTGTCCAGTCTCTTTTTGAAAGCCTCCAATGATGGAGTACACATAATTTCTGAAGGCAAGCTGTTCCGTTGGTTGATTGCTCTCACCATTAAAAAAATTCTCCTTAGTTCTAGATTGCTTGTTTCCTTGATCCCTTTGTCTTTGTAGGAGCCCCTCAAATATTGGAACACTGCTATCATGTTTCTCCTAGTCCTTTTTTCTAGACTAGACATACCCAATTCCTTTAACCGTTCTTCGTATGTTTTAGCTTTCAGCCCCTTAATCATTCTTGTTGCTCTTCTCTGCATTCTTTCCAGAGTCTCAACATCTTTTTTATATTGTGGTGACCAGAACTGAATTCAATATTCCAAGTGTGGTTTTACTCAGATTTTGTGAAGTAGTACTAGAAATTCACATGATCTTGATGCTATCCCTCTATTAATGCAGCTTAGGATTGTTACAGGTAGTCCTTGACTTATGACAGCAATTGGGATTGGATTTTTGTTGCAAAGCATTGCAGTCGTACAGTGGGAGCACATCACGTAGCTATGGCAAGTCCTGTAGTCTTGGTTACCATCGTTAACTGAATCCCATGGTCATTAGGTGAGACAACTTTTGGCTTGGTTTCCACAACCAAAATCAGTAGGGCAGCCATCAGGAAGTTGTAAATCTTAACAGGCAAGTAAGTGGCTTGTACCAGGTGGGATTGGGAGTAAGGAAATGCACAAGGGACTGGTGCAGTGTGAGTGCTGGGAGGCTGGGGGAGGATGCATGTGGAGAAGATACTTACCCCAATAATTTACAACCTTCCCTGTTGGCATATCCATTGCCTTTCTGGGAAAGCCAGCAGAGTAGGTTGCAACTGGTGATCATGTGTGTTTGCAGAGTGCTTAGAAACTGGTCATGTCCCATTTACTCTATTTTCTTGTAATTTCTGATGCTAGAGATTATGCCTCCGGTACACGAGCATTAACTTGCAGTTTGGGTCTATGTACTGGAGCTGAGCACAGGCAAAGAACTTGAAACCATTCCACTGCATATTTGGTGGTATCCGTCACCTGTCCATGCTATGACTCATTTGCTCTTTTAAGAATCAATATGCATCTTGTGAAATCCTGGTTTGACTCATACTTTCTGTAGGCTGGGCTACCATTGCTTACAGTCTAAATCTAAATATATTGTTTTTGAGAATAGGTAGGCAATCAATAACCAGTATTTTATTTCCCTGCAGTTTTCTTCATCACTGCTAACATTGCAGAGAAAATGTCAATAGTTTGAATGCATACCCTTTCCTTTGTTGCATTTCCATTGACAGAGACAAGGTCAATCATGATAGAGCAAAATGGCAAACCTCCCAGATATTGTATAGTATAGTTAATAGCTGGTTATCAAACAACAAAGTCAAGACCTGTAAGCAAAAGTCAATGAATTCCAAAAAAAATGCAGTCTTTTTCAACATAAATGACACCTTTGATTTTAACAGGGAACAATCAACTAGTTATGTTTGACAATCCCTAGGATCAACCACCACTTATTTTGCTTTCTTTATGGCAAATTAACTAAGAACTGTCAGCTTTCTAAATAATTCTCTGTTAATTTGAAATAGTAGTGAATCAAGAGTTCTGGGGGATTGTAGAGAACAAAAACAACAAGGGCAATAAACTTCATGCATGTGGCTACATGTGGCTTTTCACATATGGTTCTGAACATGATTTCTTCTTCTAGTGGCAAACTCCATAATTGCAACTAATGCTTACCCAATGTCTATGGAGATTCTCAATCATCCAGGTCATGGTTTTCCCAAAGGTGTTTTTTCAAAAGGCAACTTGACTTTCTTGGTTTTTTTTTCCTTGAAAACATTTCACTTCTCACCCAAGAAGCTTCCTCAGTTCTTCTTCCTCTGTGTCTAGTTGTTTTGGCATGCAATGCCCTATAGCAGTGTCCCAAGGGGAGGAGTTGAAATAGTTTAGGTCCAGGATGTGAGCGGTCTGTAGATAACTTCTCAGCCCTCCTTCTGACCCATGCAATATAAGGGTCCTCTAGGGAAGTGGGGCTGGTTGCAATTTTTTTTCCCTGCAGTCCTAACTATTCATTGAAGTCTGTACCTGTCCTGTTTTGTTGCTGTACCAAACCAGACAGTTAAAGAAGTACAAACGACAGAGTCATTAATTCCTCTATAGAACTGTGTCAAGGTATCCATTTCAAATCCTGGGAGATTATAGAACCCAAAAACTTGAAGGACTCTGCTGTTGATACTGTGCTGTCTAATATAGTAAGAGGTGGTGGAATAGGAGGGTTTTTGTTGTTGTTGTTATGCTGGGCTTTTCCCGTCTGCAAGTCTATGGTCTCTTTCTGTAAGCTTTTCTGAACTTGTTTGGAGTCAGGCGGCTCTAAATTATAAATGCACATACACACATATTTATACACATGTACATATTAGATCTTACCCCAAAGACCAAGATGCCCAAAGGCTGAAAAGCTGAAGAAAATGAACTCTAAAATCCCTGTGTGTACAAAAACATTTTATGTAGCCCTTTCAATCCGATCCATGAATCCCTTGCAGTCTGATTTTTTTTTCCAAACAAGGATACTTGGCAGATGCTTATGTTTAGAGTACTCCAACATAGGAGACCATTTGAAAAGACAGTGCTAAGAATTGGGGTAGAAAATGGTTTGGTAAATAATTAAATGTAATCTTAATTAAAGTTGTGATTTTGAACTATTACACCAATTGAAACTCAAATATTCTTTGAAATTCATTCTTTTCAGAATTCTGAAGAGTTGTTTTCCAATTATAATTGAGCAGAAAAATAAATGCACATGCTCATATATACAGATACAGGAAGTGTGAACACAGAAATATATGTCTTTTTTATTTTGTTTTAGATATTTCTATTAATAATTATTTTTATTATTTTGTTTTATTATTTTTATCATGGCCCCAATTTTCCTTTGACATTTTCCTCTAAGTCAGGGGTCTTCAAACTTGGCCCTTTTATGACTTGTGGACTTCAACTCCCAGAATTCCTCAGCCAGCATGCCTGGCTGAGGAATTCTGGGAGTTGAAGTCCACAAGTCATAAAAGGGCCAAGTTTGAAGACCCCTGCTCTAAGTCGACCATATAGTTTGTAGATGATGGAGGTTGAAGAAAGACATACAAGAAAGACATCAGATTACTAGCCTGTGAGCTCTTATTTCCTTGTATTTTGAGATTTTTAGAGATAATGGATCTTGAATTGTCTTAATCATTGGTCAGTTTGTCTTTCCTTTGAATGAGCTGCTGCAGAAGTCCAAAAGTTATATGAAAATGAATCCAGGCAACTCTTAGTCTGTGTGTAAGTTTCAATTCTGAGTGCATTTTACTTGGAATTGCATCCTGTTTTTAAGTTGTTTTTTATTGGAGGGGGAGTGATGACTGACAGACTTAATGAATATTGGCAGCCAATAATAATAGCAATATTATTTTCTTGGTTTATAATTATCTATTAAAACATTACCAGGGAAGCAGGCTTCATGTGTTCAATAGAATCTGATTTGTGGTTTTTGAGATGCACATACACATGTGTGTGTGTGTGTGTGTGTTTGTGTATGTATATATAAACACATGAAAACATACACATAAACACACACACATATAAAGACACTTATTTCAGAATATGGTTGTTGCAGAGTTCTGAGGAATACTTTAAAAATGATTTCTAAAAATGTGATATTATTTTACAATATTGCCCTTAACAAGATTATTATTATTATTATGGTTGGTCACCGAGTCAGCAAGATGTTTAGGCAGGATTTGGCATTTTTATCCACCTACAGCAGACATGTCAGACTCACAATGTCACATGACGTCAAGCGGCGTATCGGCACTGTTTTGCCATTGCTGGCAATGGGGTGGGCGCAGCTTCCATGTGACGCGTCCGGCCCACGGGCCGGCAGTTTGACATCCCTCACCTACAGTATCAACTGCTTCCCAAGGACCCAGGATAAGCAGATGCTGTTATTTAATAATATTAAAGGTATCATCACAGATATAAGCTGTTCCAAGTAAAGCTACCTTTTGCAATTGATTGATGGTGATTTTGTCAATGCCAATGGTGTTCAAGTGGTGCTCCAGATATTTTGGGATTGTACCCAAAGCACTGTTGTTATTTTTATTTATATTTTTTTAGAAATAACTCAAGGCAATGAACCTATCCCACACACCTTCCTCCTCCTATTTTCCACACAACAACAACCTTGCCAGGTGACTTGGGCTGAGAAAGAGTAACTAGCCAAGATCTCCCGATTGGTTTTCATGGGTAAGATATGACTAGAATTCTCCCACTTTCTATCCTGGTGACTTAATCACTAGAAAACCGGCTATCTTTGCTTTCTTTTGCCTCAGTAGTACTAGTTCTATTTGCAGGTCTTTGCAATTTGTGATTTTCCCCAGTTCTTTCTTTTCTATTCTATCTCCAGGTACTATAACATCCACTATCCAGGTGTTTTTCTCTTTCTTATCAACAGTTGTTAAGCCTGGAGCATTCTGTAGCGGATGCTTGTCTGTTTGAAATCTAAAGTCCCAGAGTACTTTAGCTTTTTCATTTTCTATTACTTTGCTGTGTTGTGGTCCCACCAGTTATTGCTTACAGGCAAGTGGTATTTCTTGCAATTCCAATGCACCACTGTTGCTACTTTGTCGTGCTACTTTGTCATGCTATTTTGTTGTGCTAGTTTCTTATCAGTTTGAGCAATGTTCTTGAAGCAGCTAACTAGGTGAACTACTGTTTCTTCAGTTTCTTTGCAGACACAGTTTTGCTGTTGGCTGCCATCCTCTGAATTATGGCTTTATACACATTTATTTTTAAGTCTTGGTTTTATGCAGCCAGAATTAGCCCCTATGACATTTTCTTCAATTTACATGTTCTTACCCACTGCCAGTCTTATTTTATGTTTTGCTTGATTTTTTTTTTTAATTGACCAAATAATATTTTGCCTTGCCATGTCTCTTTTCTATTCTTCATTTGGTCTTTCTTATAGGCCATTTTGATTTCTCCAATGCTCAATAAACCTTCATTATATATTAACTTCAGTGCATCTTCTTCACTATACTTAAGATGTTCTTCCAATGCCTTTTTTCTACTTCAAATATCTGATATGCTTGCAATATTTCATGCCCACCTATTTTCCTTGGAAAGTAGAGTCTTTCAGCATCCCTGTGTGGATGAGGGACATGATTCATTGTCATTATTTTTTACGGTCTTTCTCTTTTGGAGCTCTAGTTCAGCTTGACTCGTGTCCACTATTCAACTGTATCTCTAATGACTTTAATCACCTTGATGGTATTTCCACCACTGGATTTGAACATCTTCAGTATCATGTTGTAGTCATTTCTAATTTGTTTCTTTCTTGTTTTTACTTCACTGTGCTTGATGATCTTGTGAGTCTTTCTAGAAGAGGTCAAGCACACTTACAAGTTATGTTGCATGGATTAAATATTTATTAAACACTTCCACTTTTCTCAACAATTACGGGTACTCCTCTACTTACAACCATTTGTTCAGTGACTGTTTGAAGTTATAATACCACTGAAAAAAGTGACTTATGATCAGTTTTTGCACTTACAATGGCTGCAGGATCCCCATAGTCAGTCACATGATCAAAGTTTGGGCGCTTGGCAACTGACATATATTTATGACAGTTTCACTGTCCCATTGTCACATGATCACTATTTGTGACCTTTCCAGACAGCTTCTGACAAGCAAAGTCAATGGGGGCAACCAGATTCACTTAATGACCACATAATTTACTTAACAACTGTAGTGATTCGCTTACAATTGTAGCAAAAAGGTTGTAAAATGAAGCACAACTCATTTAACAACTGCTTTACTTAGTAATGGAAATTTTGGGCTCAACTGTGGTTGTAAGTCAAGGACAAGACAAGTATTCAGCTACTTGTGGAACTTATATACCAAAAGATGTTTCAAGGCAAATAGATGAATTCAGAAAAATCACTAATCCATTGGATTGGGCCATAGGACTGTGAGTTATCTTCTTCTCACAATATTTGGTTTCCAGTAGAGTTGCTCAATCTGGCCTACAAAAATTCAAACAACCACATTCAGTATGGCAGCAAAGAAACATAGATAAAATATATATCCACATTTGTGCAGACCAGGTTTTTTTAGTACAATCTTCTAAATCTTCCATATTTATTCTATGGGGAAAATATAAAAGTTGCCATATTTGTATCTGAATATTGTCTTTAGAAGATTCCATTTTTTGTCATGATTTAGGCATCAAGCTAGAAGATTGTGAGTTCTAGTTCCACCTTAGGCACAAAGACAGATGTCATTGGGCCAATCACTTTTTCTCAGCCCTAGGAAGGAGACCATGGCAATCCACTTTTTAAAAATATAACCTTATTAACTTATTAAAACAAAGTTAAAAACTAGCAAAAACAAATGGTGAAAGAGAGAAATGTGTATAAAAGAAGAGATAGAAAAAGATAAGAGATAAATGTAAAAAAGATAAAAACAATTATAGAAAGAAACAAAAATATAAAAGCAAGGAAAAGTAACTTCTGACTTTTACAAAAAGGTGAAGTTAAAAATTAAATTCACTTTTACTTTGGCATTAAACTATAGCTTCCAGTTTTCCAGACAATCAAGAAATTTTACTAGGCATCAAATCTCTATGTCAGTGGTGGCGAACCTATGGCACGCATGCCAGAGGCGGCACTCAGAGCCCTCTCTGTGGGCACGTGTGCCGTGCCCCGGATATGGCAAGGGACTGGCCCTCGCTGCCCTGGCCCCGCCCACCCAGTCTGCCATGACCACCGCGGCCACGCCCACCCGGCACCTGGTGATAAATAAGTGGGTTTTGGATTGCAGTTTGGGCACTGGGTCTCTAAAAGGTTCGCCATCACTGCCCTATGTGATCATTTGATTTTTTTTTCTTCTTGCAAAAAGTGCACAAAAGGCTTCCAATTGGTATTATTTTTCCCCAAAGTCTTTTCTCTAATGAGGGCCATCAGTTTCACCATCCCTGCCAATTCCATCACTTTTACTAATCGCTCTTCCATTGTAGTTATCTTAGAACTTTCCAACATTGAGCAAATAGAAGTCTTGCTGCTTTTATCATGTCTAAAAATAATATACTATGTAATTATATTTTTTTTGGAAGAAACCATGAAAACTGCAGGGACTTGTGCAGGAGATCTTTTAAAAAAAAGTCCTTAAAACTATCAACGCACACTGCTTTTCCATTAACTCTCCCAGAATAGCAAATGTTACTTTATGTTCCAGAGATAACTAATCCATGAAAGGCAAAAGAAATAAACTAAGAAGAAAGAAAGGTGACTATTGTTCTGACTCCTGAACTGAGATGCTTTGCAATTCAGAATCAGACAGATTAACTCAATAAAGATGGTTTTAAACAAATATTTATTCCAGGGATACTTGGTCAGAACTCATGATTCTGTAGTTTCGTCTAGATGTTGTACATTTGTCCATTCTTATAGGTAAATTCAATACTTCCTTCACATCAACTTCTAACGTGAATTAAGCCCGTGTCTGCTCCTGGTTTACCCCATGCTTATCTCAGAAAAAGACATTCCAAACTGGCACGTAGCCAGGATATCCTGTGATGAACTTAGTAGCCCCTCCTACTGACTTGTTAACATAGGCTTCACTGAACAGCTAAACTACATCACCCATAAGCCATCTCTTAAGGAGACAGCCCTTAACCCTTTAAATGCTAAACATTCTAACATACAATTCTTAAACTAACTGGCTGGTCCAGAACAACTATGTAGAAACTGAAATATTTCCAAATTAAGGTTATCTATATCCCCTGGAAATGTGACTGAGATAAAATAATAAAATGATCACTTGAACTTTATTTTCTTTTAATCTTGAGTTTCTTTTGGCTATTTATATGGAATCTTATGTGATACTCATTAAGGCCTCTGTAAGTTAATTTCTAGGTATTTCTTTTCCAGAAATTTCTCTGAATTAGGAAAAGACAGGAAAAAATATCAGAAAAAGATCAGAGAAAACCTATGCTTTTTCTTCATGGCTTTGTCATATCAAAAGCCAAATTGACTGAAAGCTTGAATTAATCCAGGGTAACTGGGATAGATGGGGGATTAATAAACTAAAGCATTCAGGAAAAACAGATGACCTTTTGGTCTAGAATTCTATCAACCTTCCCTTAGAAAGGATAGTAATCCCTCATTTTGACCCATTTCTTGATCCTCATTAGTTGAAAAGAGTGCTTGTGATCATCTGGCTATGTATGATGCTTCCTGATAACGGGAATTTCTATTTCTTCAGAAACCGGTGTATTGTATACTGTACATGAAAACCCCTGGCCGATGGGTCTCTTCATTCAGTTTGACAAAGGAGGCCTCTCTGTGAAGTTTAACTCATCTCTATATGTCCTTCTCCCTTCCTCAATAGGTAGATGAGTTAATTTCTTCTTGCAGAGTGATAAAAACAGTCCTTTTCTCCATGGACTGAGGCCTCAGCAATAATAACCAGTTTTCTTCCATCACCAAATCATTCATCTATAGACTAAAATTTGGCATAAACAGTTGGGAATGCCAGGAATAATTTCAGTATGAGTCAGTCCTTGTTTCCTCTGCATCACTGTCACAGTATTTCTTCTTTGAACAAACTGGGCACCTAGCAGTTGATTTAAATGTCCACTAGTTGCCTTTTGACGCAGCTGAGTTAAAGTGCTATCCACCCACCTTTAATTGGTTGAAAAGTATGTCAGAAAAGTATGTGGAATTTGCTGTCCCCGTTTTCATCTTTATTGCTATTACTTCAATTCTCAGTCACATCAATCATCTGACTACCTTCTCAAGCAATGGGTGATACGGCTGACTTGATTCTGCCCTTGGAAATCTGTACAACTAAGGACAACCTTTTTCACCCATGTCCTGAGTATGAACTGAAGGCAATAACATGGAAACCAGGCACAAATACACACACACACACACACACAATCTACCAGGGAATTTTGTACTGTGATTGTTGGCAAGCAAGGAAAGCTCTTGAGTTTATTGGAAACAGTTGCGAGCTTCCATAAGCCATGTGTATAAGAAGCTCTCTACTTGTAAATCTAGTTCCAAATAGAGATTGGAAACTGAGGGATTGAGAGATACTAAGTGAACAAGTCCGAATAATTGTTAATGCCAATCATTTTCAAGGGTAAAAGCATGAATGAAATCACTCATGCCGGAGTAAAATAGATTGCTATAGTCTTGCCTCAAGTTTATTTCTTTGAGTAATTAACTCGTTGACAGACCATATCCCTACATTTAAAAAAAAAAGTTTAATTGCAAGAACAGAGCTAACAGGCAGCCATATAATAGAATGGGAACATACTATTTTAAGACTGATAATGTGTGCTTTCTTAGCAAGGTTGTTTTTTTTTCGATTTTTTTAAAAATCACATATTTATTACTTTATAAGTAACTCAAGGTAGGGAACATACCTAGTACTTCTTCCGTCTCCTATTTTTCCCCCAACAGCAACCTTGTGAGGTATGTTGGGCTGAGAAGAGTGGCTGGTCCAAAATCATGCAGCTAGCTTTCATGCCTTTGGCAGGACTAGAACTCACAGTCTCCTGGTTTCTAGGCCAGCCCCTTCACCACTACACTAAACTGGCTCTTTGCACATTTACTGTTGGTTTGCTGTTTCAGGCAGTTATACTTGTTATTTGCTAAATCTGTGAAACACCAAACACTCTTCAGAAGGAAGGGAAAAGGTTATGCCTCTGTAAGTTAAATCATATATATGATGGAAAAGAACCTGTAACTGCCATCCAATAGTGGAGTCAAACCTTACATATGAACAAAAAAAGTTAGTATTAGCTTCTATCTACTGGATTACTATCAATGACATCACTGACAACAAATATTTGTTTGCTTGCTTATTTATTTAGGATTAGATTCACTCCAAATCTGCTGGACTTTTGAAAGATAACAGAAATATAGTTTTCCCAGTTTCCAGGAATGTAGCTGAGCTGCACAGTTGTTACATTGAGTCTTCTTGCTAGATGTGTCCTTTTTGTTGTTTGTATGTTTGTTTTAATTTTTTATAAACTGCCCAGAATCACATATTGTATATGGTGCAAGAGGAATCCCTGATGTGCAGGCTAGCTATGATTGATGAAAGGATCTATTTTGACAACAAAATAACAATCTGTACTAGATTTTCAAACATATGCTGTTTCAAAGACATCCTTTCGTTATTACTAATGGAAATGCCCACAGCAGTAATGTCTCTGAAGTCTATTTTTCATTATATGTAGTCCTTATATAGCAGCTACAATTGGGACTGGCAACTTGGTGGTTAAACAAAGTGGGTCACTAAACGAAACTGCAACTGTGCTAACAATCTTACTTCAGCTTTCCTTTGCTTTACAGACCTTCAAATGTTGTAGATGTGAGGACAGGTCATAATGGCAGTAACTGCAAATAGTCACTAAATAAGGCAATAACTAAATATGAACTATCTGCAGCCTGTATAAGTTGAACCAGTAAAATAACACAAGCATCCATGAAGGTTGTACTTATGGCTTATTGAACTCACAACATGAATAGGTTGAACCTACATGGGCCTATTCTTCAAATGATTCAAATTCTATTTATATATCATGAATGGAATTGTCTTACAATTAAAGAAGCATCTATAATTCCTATAGACAGAACAATGGTGATAACTCATAGTTATAGATGGAGGGAAGAACATTACTTTAAAAAAGCCACATTTTCTATGCACTAGCACACTGTAAAAATTAAGCAAGATTTTTCATTTCATCTTTCCTAGTTCTCAGCAGCATAAGTTTAGAAGACCATCCAAGAACCTTTGCTACAAGTATAATGAATATAGATTTGGCTGGATTTTACAGAACCATTTCCTGCTAACATCTGATTACTGAATGGCCTAACCCAATTAAAAGCTCTGGAAAACAAATTCATCCACAGTCCTCTTGGATAACTAAAGGAGAAGTGTAAGTGATCAGCACAGTTTTTCAGTAAAATGTAAATTATGACTCAGTAAGGGTTTAGGTCAAACCACATTAATTATGCAGTTGCCTTGTTTCTTTGAAAAAAAGAAGAAAGCTGTGGAATGCTTCCCTCAAAATCATTTAGAAGCAACTTGATAGATATTAAACACCTCTGAGATAGAAAAATGCTGGAGGCAGTTTTCTTAATAAGTCTGGTTCAGTTAATTATTGCCTAGAGCAGTTCTGAGCTAATTATTTACTCCCCAAAGGGTGAAGGAAGTCTACGTTTTTGGCATAAAAATGCCATAGATTGATTTTCCTTAATTGACAACATACAGTGCCAGGCAGACCACATGGAGCTGAAGGTTAAATCATATATGGAAAGCAATGGCCACCCCTCCATCCCAGAGTATCAGGCAATGGATCAACATAGATGGGAGACCCGAGACCCAATTCACAGCACTTTTAGGGAGCAGTCTTATTTGTCTCTGTCATCTGGACTTTCTGGTTCATTTAACATCTTAAATAGCCTGAATAAATTAAGTAGACTTTGTCGTTACACATCTTCTCCACATCAAAGAATTGCTTTTCTGTTCGCTAGAGGACTCGGCAAAGGGTTGAATACTTTTTCAGCATAATTCAGCATTTGTTGTTCTCTGTGTTGGGATTGCCGATATTCACCGGCAAAGATTTCTTTTGAAATTGTTCTACACAGAAAAGTGTGGAGGTATGGGGTGGGTATCTCTGTGTGTCTGAAAAACATGAAGCTGAGCAAACCAAAGTTTGAATTATGAGCAAAGATGTTTCCAGTTCAAGGAACACTTAGCAATAACATTCACAAATATCCCAAAGTCATACTGTACGTTTTAGATATGATAGACAAAAACCTAGTAACTCCACAGTAGTTCTCGGTTCCTAAGAACTGGGAAATGACCACTGTCACTCTGTCTTAAACCAAAAATACAGTGATGAGAACTGAGATATAAAAATTAACAAGAATTTTCTACAAAGTTTCAGGATGACCACAGATCTCTTGATGCAGAGTTGGAATAGTGGGAATGTCAGTATTCAACCAGACCGAAGGTCTAAAAAGCTTGTTCTTTGGGCATTTCAATGGGAAAGCAATTTTCTCTTGAGTCAAGTTAAAATTCCACGTGATAAAATTGATGAAACCATTTAGATAAACTCAAGTACTAGATTCTAATATTCTTTACAACAACAGCCTTATCTAGAGATCAGGTACTTATCCAAACGTTATGTTGCAACAATATATAGAGAGCTCAGAAATAAAATATGGCAAAAGCAGTAGCAAAAAGAAAATAATGAATGGAATAGGAATGTATTGGGAGGAAGAAATAATCTGAATGATTTGAGATTTTGTGATTGTTGTTCTTATTATCTCAATGGAAATTACCCAGTATTTGAGTCTGAGGAAAATGATGATCAAACTAAAAATAATTTGGGGGCAATCTAACATTACACAGAATTTGTGGCATCCTAATATTTTTTAATTCCTTAAATTATAGTCTATTCTGGATTGGAACACCAGTCATAGACAGAGGAACCAAATCCTATCTGATATCCCTTTTTAAGACAAAAAAGAAAAGTCACCCTTGTGCATCTGAAGAATATGTTGATTTTTCTAAAAACAGGAGCAAGGTTAAGTTTCCTCTAACCTTATTCAGAGGTTTTGATTCAGATCTATGCAACATTTGGTTTTACCTCAGTCTAAATAAATGAAACATGGATGCATGGTGAGACACTATGCATTTTACACTGTTTGCCCTTGAGATTCCAAAAATCACATTGACTACAAGTATTGCTGCGAATAGATTCCAACAATCTGAATACAGTGTGGCTTATGGTTGGGAGTGAACAGGAAATGAACTGGCAATGCCCGATGCCTACAAAATCACCATATTTGAAAATACAGGTGGCAACAACCTTGAATATTGAGCTGCCTCTTTGTAGAAATGGTAGGCAGTATTTGCAGAAGCATTCAAATTTGTTTCTGCATTACTATATTTTTGCATAATGCAATTTGTGTATTTTAGTGGTGAAGAGCCCTGAATGCACATATTGGAATGCTGGAAATAAATCTATAAGAAACCTTCCTCTGCCAGAATTCAGGCACTTCTGGCTTTGGAAAATGCTGGACTAAAAGCTGAACCCTTTTATTGATAGGCACAGGAGTCTTGGAGATTTGCTACACTACTCCTTGAAGACTAAATTAGAAACAATAAAATGACTGTGTAGAAAATCCTTATATGTTTACTGCTTTGGGAGAATTTGCAGTACTTTAAGAAGGCCATTGGTATCACAACAAAGACCTTACAGCCTCTGATTTACTTTCTAAGCAGTATAAATTTCTTTTTAAGCTTCTGCAATTCAATGAAAGTTCAAGGTTTCTAGATCTATTCAAGCCTGTTGATTGCCTTTCTTTTTTCAATGAGGTGCCCACATTATTCACAACAATAGTCGGATTAAGAATTTGATATGGTCTATTAATAAGTGGCCATATAATTGCAAAAGGATTATTCACTGAACAAAGGATTATTCATATAGCTCTGCAGTGAAGGTGTTTAGTATATTTCTCAATTAATAATAACTAAAAAAAACTTTCAAGAAGCTTGGCAACCTCTGTAAAAAAAAGGACCCATGAAGCTTATTTATTGAACTTTATTTTAAAAGAAAAAGAATGCATTAAAAAAAAGGTAAGGCAGAATTGGACAGTGCAATGCTGCATAGTCAGTACTATCCACACAATTCATGTTATTTAATATTTGTTCGGAGAGAAACAAAAGCTTTTCAGTGGCACATATAGATAGCACAGCATGTGTAACTTGAGAATAAGCTGTCATTTATATTCAATTCATCTACGCTATACAAATATTTTAAGGAACCATAAATCCACAATCTTGATGAAAGTTTTGGAACAACTAATTGTCCCTCATTTTCGTCCAAATACGTCTAGCATCTCTGGTTGTAAAGGACTAAAACTGGAATTTGTCCAGTGCAAAACCGCTCAAACAACAGGAACCTTCTGCATATTTTATTTCACTTTATGACATTAGCTAGAGCATCAATAGTTAAAACTACTTCTTTGTTTGCAGCTATTTCAGCTACAGTTGACTTTGGTACATGTCAGAGTGGTGGAAGACGACAAAATTAGAAGTGGCTGGCTTTAATATTTCATTAATAGTTTTTTGAATATACATAGAGCAAAATGAAAGATCGGGAATGTATTATTGTAGTTTGGCTGACTTCTGTATGGTTTTATATATTTGTGTTTTGGGGCATTCATGAAAAGTAATTCAAAGATTTATCTATGGCATTCTATAAAGTCAGCAAAAAGACTTAGTAAGGTCCCAGAAGATCCCACACCTGCTTTTTCCAGATGTTGGCTAAATTGTCACTTTGCCCTTTTCTCCCTTGAATTTCATTTAAGACGAAAAGCTCAGAATCTTATTGGAAAACAATATTTTTGATTAAGCTAGTTGGGGTTTTATAAATGTATCTGCTCACTTTCTGCAGGCTTTACAAAGCTTTAATCAGATTTCCAGGAGCATCTGGCGAAAAGGAATGCTGTCTATGCCTACATGTTCATGCCCCACATTGTTTTTTATATGTATAAAATATAGAAAAATGGCAAAAAAAATGAAGCTCCTTTACAAACTCAACTTTTAAGCAACTATTCTAAGATTTCTTGGAGGTAGGGAGAAAATTAGCATTGGTAATTTGCAGCTGAGTTTGCACCCAGCCTATGCCCAGTCAGTTCCTATGTTCAGATCTTAGCAAGTACACACCCCACTCAATACATATAGCAAAAATATAACTTGGTATTTACGTATTAAACATGATAACAAACTTGATAAGAGACTAGCAAGCGTTAGAGAAAAGTAAGGAGATAAAAAGGTGAAGAAGATGTTGTAACAATTTACATTATCTGAATCTGTCTAAATATATTAAAAGGGTGCAGAACTTTCCTGAGACACTAATCCCAAAATGAGTGGCCTTTGGTTAGCCCATTATATGCATATGGCAAAGGCAGAATAGACATAAAAGTAGGATATCAGGGAACCCCCTTTCTGTTTGCATATTTAAGAAGCAGCCTGGTGGATAGGGATGATGTATATAATAATTTACAGCAGGATTAGACAACTATGGCAACTTTACGACCTGTGGACTTCATCCTCCATGGCTGGCTCAGGAATTCTGGGAGTTGAAATCCATAAGTTGTTACCATAGTTGCCCACTCCTCGTCTACAGAGTAGGTTTAGTAACTTGCTACTTAGTGTAGGCTGACAGACTGGCAGGAAGGAACAGAGAGATCCAGAGACATTTATATCCATTCAATAGACTGTCAGACTGAGCAGATCTGGTCAACAAAAACCCAGCTACTGTATCACAAAACAGTACAGAAAACTCAGTCTTTGGATAAGAGTAGGAAAAAGATTTACTAAATCCAAACACACATTGAAGCCCATATCTACAAGTTATAAGTTGTATGCCAATAATATATGTGATGCATTAAACTTTGTGTTCTTATTTTTGTACTTTTTCTCCTCACCCACCCTTTTTATTATGTTAAGCACATAATGAAGAACACGCAATTCAGCTGTGTTGAAAATCTATGGAAGAGCTTGTTAATTAAAACTGAGTCACATAATTAATGCCCTTTAAAAATAATTAGAATATATGCACCCGAATGGTATATTTATTGTTCATTATGCCAATAATTTGAGGGCACTTTTTTTGGTTCTTTCCCACTAGATTAAATCACTGTAAGCTGTATGATATATTTTGCAACTTAACAACACCATTCATCCTGATTTGTTTACACATTTATAAACTTAAAATCCTTTCAGATATGGAAAACAGAAGATTTACAAATGTCTGCCTGTAAATGCAGGAATGTATATTCATTTGGTACATGAGCCCATTTCAACTGAATATTAATTAGAGCCCTACTGTGGATAGAAGCAGAGGGAGGTTAATTCAAATAAATATGAAGGTGCTGGTTGTTAAAAGTAGGGAAGAAATTACTTTGTTCACCAACTTTCATTGAACAGTAGCTCTGTCTTTATTTCTATTATCTCTATATATCTATAAGTGGCATTAGATGGGGCTTCCATCCTACCTCAAATCACATTTGAAACAGATTTCAAAATTCTTTCTAGAATTCTTACTCTATCTTAGAACATAATTATACATAATGAATCACCATTAGAACATTCAGATTCAAGGGGTGATTTTTATAATGAACTCATTTTAAAAGGAAATCACTTATTATTAAGTCACAACAGGTTCACATGGTGAAGGAATGAAGATTGGGATACCTACATTAATATATCAAAGAGAATTATTCTTAAATTAGATCTTATCCATCTCTGTTTGTATGGTTTCTATGTTCATCACTGATAATGTCAGCCCCTGAGATGTAATAAATGCTTCTGTATTATTTAGACATGTTCTTGTTTGACTTAGGGCATAAGGGGGCAACCAATAAACTGAATTCATGTATTATTAGTAATACCTCACCCTAAAATGGCCCAAATTTTCAGCCTCATCCTCTACAATAATGTCCTCTGCTGTTAGTTCCACCAAGTATACCAAACCATGAAATTAACTCCACAGCATGCCTACAACTATTTTATTGAGATGAATTATAACAATAAAATCTTTTATATCTTAATCCACTGCACCTCCTCTTCTTCCCCCTATTTCAGTGAATTAAGGAGATATCTGAGCCACTTCTGACCTGTTATCTGGATTTGAAAAACAATCCTTTAGTCCCCATTACCCAAGCAACAGGATCCATCAAGGTCTTCTTCCTTAGTCTCCATACTTGCATCTTTGCTTTCAGTTACACATAGCCTGATAATGTTTTTTAAAAAAAGAAAATGTGGACCCCCAATGTGACACAAAATGCTCACTATGTAATCCCAAAGGTGCTTTTCCAGGAGACAACTGGACTTTCTTGTTTTCCTTTGAAGACATTTTGCTTCTCATCCAAGAAACTTCTTCAGCTCTGACTGAATGGTCGGGAATGGAAGAATTTATATTCCTTGCAGACAGCTGCCCATTTTCATTCTTTTAGACAGTCGTTGAGGCCATTTGGAAGTCCTCAGGGTCATCTGAGTGGTGCAAATGTGTGTGGAGCCTTCTTGGCTGCAGGATGTTTTCTGCCCTGTTGACGCTTCTTGGATGAGAAGCAAAACATCTTCAAAGAAAAACAAGAAAGTCCTGTTGCCCCCTGAAAAAGCACCTTTGGGAGAACTATGACCTGGAATGCCTGAGAAACTCCATAGACGCTCACTATGTAAATGATTACTTCTCATCACATATTTTCCTTTCCCCCAAACAGCCATGCAGGTCAAAGCTGATCAGTTTTCTTTTTACTAACCTCAAAATGCTAAAGACATGCAGAAATTGCCATGAGCCAATTGGTGCTCCCTCGGACTGTTCAACAGAGAGAATTCAAAGAATTCAAATATTTCAGTCACTGCTCCAGCCCTTGAGTCATCAGAACTAATAATATATTTTCTTCATTTTCAAAACAAAGAGCAAATATCTCCTCTTTCCAACTAAAACTATGCAGGAGGAGGTCATTTGTAAACATTAAAAAAATGTTTAAAATCATTAGTAAATTACTGTTTGTGCACTGTATTCAAAAGGCAGATATTAGCAGGAGGAATGAGAAAGAGGTCAGGGGTTGTGAGATAGATTGCATCACAGTCCTGATTACAGGACTGTAAGTTTTACAAAAGCTGCAGTTGTCTTAAACCAGCTGACACAAAACAAAAAGCCAGGCAATTACAACTCTGAAGGAGCTTATTGCTAAGTTATAAATTTCCTGGTAGCAGCAAGGTCTTGGATGAGCAATTAGTCGGAGAACGCTTGCCTGGGAGCTTGAACCATGAGAATGAAAGAGGAGATTCAAAGCCACAAGAGTTGTCCATACCAATCTGTGGTATGGGCACCAAGAGAATTCCATGAACTTGTCCAAACGTTAAGGCTATGATCTGAATGCAGAGCAAGGAGCAAGACTGACAGGAATACAAGTATAGATTTTTGTTTTTTTTTATAATTGAGGGCCAAGACCTGGTGGTTGGTTTTTTATGGCCTCAGACATTGGTACAACTTGCTGCCCTCTCCAAGCAAGGAGCGAGGCTGATTGCCTTTGCTGCATCCTTTCAACTGTTGACAGGTTCCCGGGCTAGGATCCTGACAAAATCTGTTCTGCTTCACATGAATTAGGTCACTCCTGGACAAGCTCATTGACTCCTGAAACTCTGGCAGATGTCTGATTGCCTACTGAATCTCAGGCCGATTGGACTATTTGATCTGCATCTTCATCATCTGATTCTATTGGAGTCCTGATTCAGGACTCCAACAGCAATTTGGGATGAAAATATCAAATTTGCTCTGATGTCTACTAAACTAAGGGGAACCAGAAATAAACAAACCTGATTATTCTGTGTATTTCCACAGATCTAAAGCTGCTTTTGAATCATTACAATGCTGTTAGATGGAAATGCCCTTAGATTTAACAACCGCCGGGCATTAGTAGTTCCCGTCATATTGAATAAGTAAGTTCTTGTAGACTGTATAGTTTATTGCACATATTAAAGCCTCCACCTAGGTGTGTGTGGGGGTCTTGGTAATGAAAAAATCACTGCTAAGTATCTTGATTCTCTGTGACCTGGGTGGAAAAAACTAGAAAATCTTCTCTACAGTCATTCACTACATCTTTGTTTCATTCCATGTTGGTAATTTGTACTTCCAATAAGTGGATCTTTAAAAAAATCTAGTTAGCCATGTTTATCATACAAACAGGTCTAATGAATGCAATTTTCTCTTCCTTTCTGACTTCAACCTTGAAGTACTGAAAGTGGGAGTCAATTGGATACCAATATACATTCCGGTGTTCCTTATTTATTCAGCGCTGATTGTGTGAAATTTCAGCATATGAGATTTGGGAATGAGTCATGATTGGATTCATCAGCCCAGCTCTTAGGTTTTCTGTAGATAATACATTTGTGCAGGCTGATGCTATAAACACAACACAGCTTTTCAATCAAAACAACCCATTTTGAATACAAAAGGAACTCTCCTACTGTAAGCATCTGTATTAACGGTATGGTAGCTTTGGTAATAACTCTGAAAGTACACAGCAGAACAGGGCAAGAACTTTATTAGAAGGGCAAGGAAAACATGATATATGCTCCCTAAGTTATAATAATCTCACTGCAGTTTATTTGGCAATTCATAATATTTTGGTTGTTACCTTGAGTCAGCAGGGGAAAGCTTTTAAAAGTAATAGAAGCATCTTTATTTCTATGTGCTTTATGGGGTGCTTAATTTATACTATGGTCTTGATCTTTCCAGTTTTCCGTGTCCCAACTCTCCTTTTAACTCCTATATGGACAAGGTTATCCCTTTCTGAGATTTGTTTCCTTAGCAAAGTGTTGCGAAGATGGAAGAACTGTCACTTCCTGGTTGAGTGGATCCAAGGTTAATTTGAATCAGAGATTCTCATGCCTTAATCCTAGAACTTGTCTTAATTTCAAGGACAAACATGGACAATAATAATAAAAGCAAAAGGTAGAGATAAAGGTTTCCCCTGGCCAGTTGTATCCTCTCCATTTCTTAGCCGAGAGAACTAATATGGTCCAAAGACATTTCCATAATCATGTGGCCAGCATAATTATATGCAGAGGTGCATGGAATGCTGTTACTTTCCCACAGAAGTGGTAACTATTTATCTACTCACATTTGCATGCTTTTGAAGTACTAGGTGAGCAGGAGCTAAAGCAAGAATGGGAGCTCACCCTGTCATGCAGCTCTCAGGTCTTGAACTCAGGCTGTCAGCTTTCCAGCTGACAAGCTCAGCATCTTTAACTGCTGAGCCATCAAGCACCCCCCCTCCATTAAAATCAATAAAATTAAGGAAAGCTCTAAATAAATGCAATAAATAACTGAGAAACTGGAGTCTTCTCATATAACACTTTATCAAAACTATTACACATGCAAAAATCTACATTCAAAAACTAAGCTTATGCACTCAATTTGTAGTAAAAGTACTCAAATTGATAGACTGTGGTCAAGAATTAGTGTACAAACCAATTCATGCTTGACAGATACTGTATGTTCTTGTGAGAAGAAGATCTGATGATCAGCATGCAAAGTACAGAACAACTAGACTTTATGTCCTAATCTTTCCAATGTTACTTCAAAACAGAAGAAGACTGAACTGTATGGAAAGAGTGCTGCATGTTTAATATCACGTGATTGTTCAAAGAATCTATCCCAAAGAAAATACCTTTTAAAGCATGGAACTAACAGTTGTTTGAACAAAACAATTTCAACAAGGAACAAAGATACATATTGGCATGGCTAATGCATCAGTCACTAGACACTAGACAGAAAGTTTATAACTGTTATCGCTGTTTCTGTGTCCATGATTTAAATATGGATGCTGTGCTTCTGTATCCCAAAAATATCATATGAATACAAGAGAGAAATGTTAATATATGATTTCAGAAATGTGGGGGAACAATGAGAGAAAGAAAGCCATTGAGGAGAAACTTCCAAAAGAGAATAGCAATAAAGTATTCTTCTCAATGACTATGGGACGCCAATTGTTTATTGCATAGGCCAAACGTGAAATAGAAAAGGAAATCTGATGGGTTATTGTGCTAAAATGCATGGCTGACTGTAATAATAAACAGGGGCACTCTACTGTACATTTGGCTTCAGCTGCTCTTGCTTGAGAAAGAGCCAGTTTGGTGTAGGTATCAATGGGAGATTGAATTCTAGTCCAATTGGGTGACCTTGGGACAGTTACTATTTCCTAGCCCTAGGAAGCAGAATAAGAGCCAACCACGTTTGCAAAATCTTGCCAAGAAAACTGCAAGGACTAGTTCAGGCAGTTGCCAGTGTCAAAAACTGACTCAAAAGCATATGTGTACATACATACACACACCTTTGCTTGAAGGAAACAACATTTATTAAACCATCTTTAGCATGGTTTGTTCAAAAGCTAACATAATTGCATTAAGAACAACAGCAGATGGGCTGGATGGTGCACTGCCAAGAGATGCCATCAAAATAATTTTTGTTTGGTGTCTTACAAACTTGCCGAAATAATGTAACAGTTGGTACAACACTACACCAAAATAAGCCTTAATGCAAACATTATGAACAGAATAGAGGAAAATCTGCTTATTTTATATAAAGGTTTTGTATCAGATGCTGATCATTTAAATACCAATCAAAATAGACACAGGTGTAAGAAAAAGCACATTATTTTTGAAACTGAAAAGTCAATCTTCATTTCTCACACAATTAGACTTCAAGGAATTGCATATACAACAACTTCATACCCTCATCGAAGCAAAATAAAACTTGTTGCAATGCTGGCAAGCTTCTAAATAGGTTTTCCTGTGATTGAGCATATGCTTTTGATAAACGAACTCATTACATTCACTTACCCTGGGGGTGTGGAACAAGCTTCAATTCCTGGTTGGAATCTATGTTCACCCTTGTTTTGGAGCACTGATGTTTCTTTTAAAGTGTTACAACACTATAAGCCAAAGGAGTCAAATTAAAACATTGAATATGTTGTGGCAATAGTATGGCTGCCAGTGAATTTAGCTTCCCAGCTAGATAAGCCAAAACTGCCAGATAGGTTTCAATGCCAGAACCATCAGTATCACCAGGAATAGAAACAGCACTGAAAATGATCAGATCTTCCACAAAATTAATTATGTTACTTTTTCTGGGCCAAGGGCAATACCTGAGCTTTGAGTGGCATGCTGGAGACCTCACTCCCCTACAGATAGCAATACAACTACATTTCAAACTAAATGTATATCAAGGCTGACAAATTTGGGCTGCAAAATCTGAGATGACTACTAGATAGCAACAAAGAGATACAGAAAAATCTATTTGCTGACAACTAGTAGCTCCCCAGGACTCTTCAACTCATTGAATATGGACTCCTTCCTTTACTAATAAGAGGGATTTCAATTCATTTGCCCCCTCACTATGCTAGAAGAGTCTCCTTTCAAGAGACTATTTCTGATAGTCTATTGCACTGCCTTTTGAGTTTGTCTGCTCCTGGGCTGATTCCAAGGGAGGACAGAGTGTTACTCCTGGCATTGATCATCTTGAAAAAAGGTGTAGCTTAAATTTTACTGTAATATTTTACTGTTGAGGAAAGCTATCACTTTACAGCAGTGTATCTCAACCTTGGCAAGGGTCAACTGGGAGTTGAAGTCTACACATCTTAAAGTTGTCAAGGTTGAGAAACACTGCTTTAGAGTATGTATTCTGTATATTTTAACATTGAAAGGGAGTGGTGGTGATGTCTGTCTACTTCTGTTGGAAATGAATTATGATTTGACATTTAAAAATGTCCTGAATGTGCACTTGGCGTTCATTCTGATATTTCAGTTTCCAAAGGGAATTTAAGTATTGCAATAGATTTTACATCTTCTCTCACAATACGTCAAAAATGGATGTGGGAACTGACAGTTTGATGTGGCTTGATTGTATTTCATTCCATTGCTCTGGACCAACTTTCAAGAGGACATTCAAAGCATACATACTCTGGTATAAACAAAAGGTGACTTCTAATTATTCCAATAACATAATTGAACTGTTAGCACTCAAGACTCAGAAAATTGCAATTTAATTTGACTTGTTTTAATGAACAAGAAGCCATAATTTAAAAATTAAATTCTGTTTTGAGTAGTTCATATTTAGTGTATAGAATTTTATTTTCAAAGAAAAGAAACAAGAGGAAGTACATAAATCTAAGACTTTGACAAAAGCTTTTCTTAATATTAAACATCACAGAGCAAACCATGATGCTAAAATGCTGCCATAGTGTGCTTGCATCCCAACATCTAAAGTGTGTATGCAATGGTAGGATTTTTGTGATGGTGTCATCTGCATGTATTGACCTGTTACCCACCACCCACCACCTCAGTCATGATATTAATATTTGGGAAAGGAAACCAGTGATCCATCAAATATTTCTGAACTACAATTTCCTATTCTTCATCATTGGCCAGATTGAAACTGCTGGAAGTTGTAAGGCTACAACATCTGGACAGCTACAGATTCCAAGCTCCCATACTAAACTCTGATACTAACTTGCTCACTGTCTTGTCTTTTTTTTATTTATTTTTTAAATCTAATCTGGCTGGGAGGCTACACTGCCTAAATTTCTTTTAGTGATTTTCTTTAAAAAGGGGTTGCAACCTTTAACCCTGTTAGTGTCTTCTCATCTTTCTTTCTGTGATCTGCAATAAACAGCTGAAATTTAGCTTGCTACGAATGAGTCATAACTATACAATCAAGGGCAAACAAATGACACAGAACAGATTTGTTTGAAGGAAAGGTGGAGACAATCACAGCATAATGCAAACACAGAATGGAAAGATATTTTGTGGACTGAAAACCTGCTTCTTGCTGGAAATGTACTTGTCCTTGTCATTGCTTTTTTAAAAAGACAAATATAAAATTGGGTTCTCAAATAATGCAGCCAAAGGCAAGCTCTAAAGAAGATCTATTCGCAGGCCACCTAGGAAAACTATAAAACAGATTTCTCTCTCGGAAATTAAATGACTCTTACCTATTTTCTGGTGCTAAAAATAATCCTTTAATGGTATAGAGAAAATATAGCTGAAAATTGACTGTACTTTTGAAGAAGAAAGTCTTTGTCATAACTAGTCTGAAAGCAAGAGAGGTTGAAATTACTACATAAACTAGCTTCCAGCAGTTAGATACTATTAAAGGATGAATTTGTCCAATTTGTACTAGATCAAATTGTGAATCCCAACATCTCTGATCATGAGCTTTTTGAAGCATAATTGGTAAATTTATAAACATCAAAATGTCTTTGTAACTAAAGTCATGCAACTACGACTTTGTAACTAAAGTCATGCAACTATATCCCACTATAGACAGCATCTAGCTGACCTTAACTGAACAATAACAATAACAAAACTCAAACAAACAAAACCCAAGCAGAGTTGGACCTGGCTAGGTGCTTAGGTGGAAGGTCATCAGAAAAGCCCAGTAAATAATATCCCATAATATCCCATTCTCAGATGACTACATGTCCCATGCCCATGAGATTACCAAGAGTGAAGATGAATTTGGAGACAGGTGAAGACCATCCTTCAGTCTTCATGCCATTTTCCAGGAGGACAGTGTATTAATATACATTCGTGTGTGCATTTTAAAGCATTAAACCAAATTTCTGGAATTTTTTTCTTTAGCTCCAGTGGTTGCATTGCCAATGCTAACTCACTTTAAATAAATAAATAAATAAATAAATAAATAAATAAATAAATAAATAAATAAATAAATAAATAAATAAATAAATAAATAAATAAATAAATAAATAAATAACAACAATAACAACAACAACAACAACAATAATAAAGCTCCATTTTAAGATCAAGACCGTTCCATTATCTTGGCCTCCTTTGAACTAAGATGAACCAAACAGAGCATCTCTTAGAATGAAACTTATTTTGTTAGTCTTCATAACTATGCAATTAAAATGTGTACATTGAATTTAATTAATTTCCATAAAGAATACAAAGGAGTTTAGGGAAGAAGGGAGAAATGGGTGCCTTTTTATGTATTGCTGGGAAATCTTGCAGAAATGTAGTAGCTTTAAATCTCATTAAGAATTATTCCATATAGTTAGTTTTAGGTAAACTTTTCATTGGGATGGACCTTCAAATTTCTTCATGCTCTTTCTCTAGCTTTAATATAAGTTTTTTTCAGTTCAGCATAACTAGGAAACATATTTCACATTACCTGAACAAAAAAAGGGGGGGCAGGGCTTAAATTGCACAGCTACGTCTCCTATCTTGACTTTTTTTTTGACAATCCCATTGTGGCTGCCCATGTTGCAATTGAATAAAATTGTAAGGATTGAGGAAAAGAAATACTCATTGAACTATCAGATACAAGGAACCATGAAATATGCAAATTCTGTATTTGCTTGCTGATAAGGTCAAGGACATGATTTGCCTGTAACCTTCCCTGGGTGAAATGTAGGTCTCTTCTTTTCACCACACCAATGAGATAATGGTTAAAGTTAGCATTAGGAGCAGGGAAACCCACATTCTACCTCATCAGCAATCATGGAAGCTAACTGATTCTGTGTTAGTCGTCTCTCTCAGTCCAATCTACATCACAAAGTTGTTGATGTGGGTACAAATAGGAGTGCTGCATATCAAGAAATGTTGATTATGTGAACAAAGAGTATTTTTGCATGTAAGTTTTCCCAATGTAAACCTCTATGTTGTATGTGGATGTCAAGAGTAAGAACAACTGCCATTCCTCAAATTATGTAAATGGACTCCCAGTAGGTAATTTGCATACTGACATCATTATGCAGATGGTCTCACATTATGTCACTGGTAAAAAAGATGCCATTTGTATCATGATATCATTTTGCAGATCATGTAGTAAGGATTTTATCCACTGCATGTAAGACCAGAAAAACCAACATTTGGAAAGGTGAGGCTATCATCCTTTTAATTTCTTAAAACCCTTTGGCTCCCTGTGAAATGAAATATTTCTGGAGTGAAGCAATCGTTCTTATATCTTGCAACTGTGATCCATTGCAGTGAATTGCAAACCAAATGCTGATTACTATTAAGTAACTAAAGATGAATCTCCCATTATGTTGGGGGTTTACTGGGGTTTATATGTGACCACAATGTATGAAGGACTCAGATGTCCTTATAGTTTATTATAGTTTATTATTATGTCCTTATATTCCTTATAGATGTCCTATCAGTTACAGATTTTTTTTATTAAAGTTCTAATTGACTTTCAAGTAAGGCTTTATGGGCAAAGATCAAAGGAGAAGTTTAAGCATTAAGTAGTTTAAGTAACCACACAAGTAGATTACCTCGCAGCCTGCCATTTCTTTAATATAGATTTTTTTCCTCCTTTATTGAGTCAACCTGCATGTAATAGTGATTTTTGCTCGGAGTCTCCCAAAAGCCTCACTCAAACCAATAATCATGTGTTGATAGGTGAAATTAGTTTCAGAATTCTAATGAAGCTCAGCATCTGGGAGACAGACAGCTCATCTGAAGATTAAATGAGAAAAATTGCCACTTTTGCTGGTTCCTTTAGAAACTCATTTACATTCTGTCAGCTTCCATTAGGAATGGAAACTGCAAACATCAAAGGAAATATGCATGAATTAAGCCTTTGGAGGGCCAAATCAGTTCCTCTTTATTTACAAAGAAGCCCAAAGATGCCATGGTATTGTGTAGAAATCTTTCTCTTTGATACTGATGCCATCTCTGAAATGGTCCAGAAGCAGCACAAATTCTACATCTAATAAAGCATTACTGAGAGATATAACCTGCTGTGGTTTCCTACCTGTGCATATCAAGCCTAAATTTCTGCAAGATGCAAGAAAAACTTCTCTTGGGCTTATGTTTCTTTTGAGCTTTTGCTGCTGCTTCTTCCTCTTTCAAAGCTTCTGATAACACAGTATTTTCTTTCCTCTTTCTGTAAACACAGCTATGATCCTTTCCTTAGCCTGTTGCACTTTACCGTTTTCTGCATTAAGCCTGAAAATCCAGTTTTCATATTTAAATTGATCTCCAACTGGGCACTGAGCACTACAGCTACCCACACAAAATTCATCTATTGTGCATCATTTGTGAATGATGCTTGCATCAAGTATGTTCCATTCCTCCTGTACCCCCAGTATATAGCTAGGTAAAAAACTTAATCTCTTCCCAAACAATGTTTATATGTAGGTAGTATAAAATGCATATTTAATTTCATATATATCTCTGGCAGTTGATAAGATTTTTTTTTTCAAAGGAAGCCATTCTGGAGTGCAGAAAAGAAATGTAAATAACTAATGCTGTGTGGAGGTAGAGCCCTTTTTACATTTGCATTTTATGCAGGCAGACATCTGTCTATTACAACCCACGTGAAATTTGTATAATGCTAAACTAAAATATTGGCTTGCTTTCTTTCCAGACAGAAATGCTTTCAGATAAATATTTTCCCATGTGTGACTGGCAGATATTTCAAATGTACATTTTAGCTATACTTGGATCCCTTTTGAAAATAGAGTTAGAACAGCTCTTACAACACACGGCATACACCTAGCCACAAAGAAGCAACAACTATCTGTCCATCACTTAGTCCACATTGCTTCTTTTTATTTAAAGACTGTAGATTATTTGGGCAAGAACAATACGACTTCCGTATTGTCACATAAACAGAACACCACGTACATAATGGTGTAATGATGCTGCAATGAAATAATAATACAGTCATAATTTAGCACAAATGGCCAGCAGTTTCCTCATTGAAGGACAGCTTATATTTGATTTTGATACAGAGAAACTATATTCCTAATTATGTTATCAATTGTAAGACTACGCTATGCAGAAATGTGTGCAAATAAACACACACATTACATCAAAATGCAATCATTCTATTGTCACCCTAGCCCTGGATGCCATTTTAGGTCAGGACAGGACAACTTCCTTCAGACTGCCTAAAGACCCACAATGGAACATGGATGATGTCCCTGGAAAGGGTGGGCCTGACATTTTCAGTTCATTGTCCCTGAGTGAGGGATATTAAGAGGAGGGTCAAGGAAGTGCAAACTGTTCCCATTACATTTTTTTTTTAAAAAAAGAATAAAACAAAATGCCCCAAAACTTCATGTGACAGATTCAGGTGTCAAATGTTGGTAATATTTTTTTAATAAATATTTTATTAATTTTATAATTTTACAATCATAAGTACTTAATAAGCAATGTGTTAGTAATTCAGTGATACATATTAACTTTCTCAGTCTAGTCCAGTACTACACCATCTAGTGCTTCCTTGGTCCTCTCTTCTTCTGGTAGTATGCATTTTTCAATATTGGGCAAATACAATTCTTGTTACTGTTAATACATATACAATTAAATATAGACATCTTCATCCAATTTTTCTAGTATTATACATAATATCGATAGTATCAATTTATAATATCTTTTCTAGCCAAAATATATCTCAATTGCATTTGCACTTAAAATCCATTTATTCAATCAATATCCTGTTTTTCATGCTTTAAAAAAAAAATAATTTCCCATCAATGTTCAAAATATCTCTATCGCTTATCATTTTCTCATAATAAATTATATTTGAGTAATCAAAAGCTTCCCTTATTCAAACCCTTTTAGAATTTTCATATTTCCCATCTCATAACAAAGTATAATATTCTAGTTACAAATCCTATCCTTCTAATTATAATAATACTTTTATTTCTAACAGTTATCTATTTTCTTAGCCATATTCAAACATCTGTTTAGTAGTATAATATCCCATCTAATAGGTCAGAACCTCTATCAACTCTGGGCCCAATGATCTTGGGTTCCCACGGCTGAGTTATTATTGTTATCACTAGCTGGACTCTCATCCACATTCCCCCTCCCAGCATCAACTAATTCTAAAAGCAATAGTGAAAAATGGCTACATTTCCATCTGTTGTCAAAGCAAGAACATCCGATGTTAGCAGCATTGACAATTCTAGTTACAAATCCTATCCTTCTAATTATAATAATACTTTTATTTCTAACAGTTATCTATTTTCTTAGCCAATTCAAACATCTGTTTAGTAGAATAATATCCCATCTAATAGGTCAGAACCTCTATTTTCTTCAGTCTTACTCTAGCTTTCTTCCTTTGCCAAATAACTTTCCAAGTCAGTACATTTAAATCATCACGTAGTTCTTCCTCTGTTTTTGTATATATTGTTTGGAATGAGGAAAAGAAATTGGTTGAAGTGTTTTTGGAAGAACGCTCAACCCATTTATATTCATTAAACAGCCATTTCTCCTAACAGCTTTATTATCCATTTGATCAGCTCTTCTTCCTTATCCTCAAATGTGTTCTGAGATCTTAACAAGTACAATGTCTTTTCCATTTCCAGTGTTATCACTGCATCTTCTAATTTTTCATCTGTCTGTGTCTATCTGTTAATTCCTTCCTTTAGGTCCTCCATCTTTGGATCTGTTTCGTCTAATTTTCCTTCTGTTTTCTGGAATATTAGTTCCTTCTTTCCAGTCATTGCCTGGATTTGTAAGTTTAGGTTAGAAAATTGTTCTTTTATCTCATTTGCATTATTTTTAGTCTCATCCTGAAATAAAACAATTGTCTCTTGGATTGATTTCAACATGGAAAGAATTTCTTTCTGAGATTCATTAACATTTTCTTGTTGATATATCAAACTGGAAGCTTTGGAGACAGGTGTTTAAGATGATTTTTTACCATTTAAGGCTGAGTGTGGAACACTCATTTTGTTTTTGTATGTAGTCTTTATAGTCCAATAGGGTCTCCAACCCAGATAAGCAGCCCAACAGTTTTTGTTTTTCCATTTTCCCAGCTGCAGTCTGCAAAAGTGAAAGCGTCCAGAAACAACAAAGAGTCTTATCTAAGTCTGGGCTTCAAGCCAAGTTTCCCTTAAGCATAATAAATTATAGTGCCATAATTCTCCACTAGATGTCATTGACACCATCTTCCAGCTTTCCAAATCCAAGCTTATTTTGCAAACTTTCAAATATTTTTTCTAAAAAAAGTCTCAAAGGTACTTTTAGACTCAAAATTTCAAAGCTATAGATCTGTATTAGTTCCAAATTAATCTTGTAATTTCTTCTGTTTTTCCCCAAAGCAATTAATTTGCCGCTTTTCTTTTCCTGAAGGAGCAGGGCAATAACTCTCTCTCATCGGGGAGGATTCTTTGCTTTGGGCATTCTTTTTTCCAGGAAAGTAGTGTTAGGGCCATAAAAAGAGGATAAAGTGTCACCCAGTTCCATCCACGTTGCTCAGAAATTGCTAGTCAGTGCTTATCTTCGGCTGTCAGTTGCTTCTGACTGGCCACACGAATGTAGCCAGTCTTTCTCCCGCTGGTTTGGAGGGCTTCCTCGGATCCAGTGGAGGGGCTGCCACCCCTCTGCGATCGATGAGGGTCCCCTCCTTCGTCACCTCTTTGTGGCAACTTTCAACCCTTTTTAGGGTCCCCAGCGGAGCAAAATTGAACGTCCATCATGCCACAACGTCAAACCAGAAGTCTCCCAAATGTTGATAATATTATTTCTGGCCATTTGCCAGAGGATGGGGTTGAAGGCTGGAAATGTGAGTGATCTCTCTCTCTCTCTCAGAATTCTCCTGCTCTCGTTCTTACTCTTATTTTTTCAGAAGGAAAAAAGAGAACTTGCATCATGGGAAATCCACATACTGTTGAATTTCAAAAATATAATTTCAGAAACCTGGGCCCAAGAGTTGGCCAACCAATGATGTAGTCATATCAAGGAAACAGGGTTGTTTATCTATTCCGTCTTTTACACAAAGAGTGTAATGGTGTTAAGGCACTGTAGATGGAGTAAAAAATAAACTTTGTTAACTTGAACAGGTAGCATGCTCCCTTTAATTCATAAGAAACAGAAAATGAAAGTTCTTGAACTCACATTATTCACTTCTAGCACTTTAACCAATCCGCTTGAATGGGAAACTGAAGCAAGTTTTAAACATCTTGTGTATCAAGCAAAGGTTTGGGCCCATCATCTCCAACCTCAATTGTAACATTCATAATCCTCGAGCACATTTTTTTTTCATTCTACCGGCAAACCAAAGTACTTGAAATGCTATAGCTTTTAAGGAGAACAAGATGTTCTGCCTCAAAAGGGAATAGGAAATTCTCAGTGTCCCCAAGGGGAGATTTTCAAATAGCCACATTTTAGAAATGGCTTTTTATTCCAACCATATCACTGCTAGAGCTACACTATCCCATTATATTTCTCCGTGCTCTATTTCACATATATCCTTGTGGACATTAACAGCAACTTGTTATTATTGGCTATGTGCCTGCCTCAACTATGAACATAATGGGTAGTGGGTGTCAAGGTTAACAACTCTGGCGACTTGGGAATCATGTCTCCTCCTCCTCCTCCTCCTCCTCCTCCTCCTCCTCCTTGAGACTCATATTTGGCAGAAAAGAAATGAGAAGAAAGAAATCCCTGTATAAATTCATTCTTAAGTACATCTTCATGATGATTGTACATGATAAGGAAAGAGAAGTTAGTTAGCAATCAGGAACAGAGATTTTCTTCTCTGCTGAAAGCTTCAAACCCCACATGCTCATCCACAGTTAGGGCATCCAGTGTCATTTTGACCACTGTTTATTCCTTATCCAAGCACCATGGTAAAAGCAGAGCTTTTTACCACCTGCATAGATTTGTCTTGAAAGAAAGTGACTCTAATTTTGCTGAAATACTCATAATTTTGTAGGTGTTGAAAAAAAAATGAAGCAGAATATGTCTATTAAGACTCAGATATGCTCTTTGCATTTATTTTAATTAAAACAAGCAAAGTGGATTATAAAGTGTTAATTTTGCCCTACACCCCTCTGGTGATAGACTGGCAGTGCTGCTGCAATCATTGTAAAGATAATAATATAATTGGGGGAAGGCAACAACAATAAAGTAACAATAAAAGCACCCAACAGGCATTGTCTTGGAAGTGAATGTGATAACCTAAAAATATTCCCCAATGAAAGTTTCTTATCTGAAATGCCTCTCCAGAGAATTAGGGAGCTATATTGAACAATATATTTTGCTTTGCTTCTCAATTTCTGCAATATAATCTTGAACTGTTTCAAGTATAGGCCTTTGAGTCTTGTTAAACTACTGCAATATAATTAAATTCTAAATTACTGATGCATAGCCCTGATGCATAGCACTCTGAGAAATGGGGCTTTTCAAAACTATAGTTCATAAATCTTGGTCCAGGGAAATGTACACAACATAATAATTTTAAAAGTCAATTGCTTATTTGACTAGTCCTGTCCAGGAGTTGTCTTCTCGTTTCTATCCAATAAGGCATAAGTAGTGAGAAATACTTGTTGTCAGCCCTTTGCTCAAGTGAAATTAAGTGAAGAAATGGTTCCATGTTAAGGAAAAACTCACAAATGTGGAAACCATCTTTTCAATCAATATTAGCAGCACATTAGAAAGAAGGATGGAGAGATGCTCATTGCTCCTTTCATACTGGACTAAAGATGCTAACTTTATCCCAGAATGGGATTGTTTAGTTTGTGATTCTCTAGAAATCAGGATAATAGAAATGGATCTGTCTTCCTTTTGGATTTTAAATTGAAGTAGATATGATAGTTACATTGATAAGTATGAGTAAAAACTAGATGAGTTTTATTTAGTGGTTAAGGCACCAGATTAGAAACTGGGAGACTGGGAGTTCTAGTTCCACCTTAGACATGAAAGTGGTTGGGTGACTTTGAGCCACACAATATCAGCTGGTCAATTCCTGTTTGTTTGTTCAATTTATTTGTTCTCTATCTCACCATGGGGCTACTCTGGGAAGGATAAAAATCTAAACATAATAATAGCAAAGGAATAAAACAATAAAATAAACAATGGAAGTACAGCTAATTAGTCCAATAGCCACCTCCTGATATACACCCCTATTGGATCCCCAAGTCAACCAACAGAACCAGGTGTTCAAGCTCTTGCAGGAGGATAGGAGAGTGAGGGCAAATCTCATCGGGGGGGGGGGAGGTGCCGGATGTTCAAAAGGCCTGGTGTTACAGCAGAGAAGGCTCTTTATCTGGATCCTTTCAGTTGGAGTTCCTTAACCGATGGGATCCTCAATAGCCCTCTTTTGCCAGCATAAGTAGGCTGGCTTATCTTAGTGGGCAACCAATGGATCACCCTGTGGTTGATCTTAAAAAAAACCTGGACCCTGCATTCTGGGAAAAATACTAGGAAGGAAAAAAAAAAGATAAATATAACCAATTGTCATTGATAATACATCCTGCTCTTTTCTAGCCCTCTTCATAAATGTGTACATTGGTCAGTATTCAAAATAAGAACTCTGCTTTGTAAGCACTTTGACACTTTATAATCTGTATGACGTATTAGGAATATTATCTCTGCATAGCAAGCTATCATTTAATGAATAGTTGAGTGAAGGAAATGCATGTTAAAAAAATGAATAAACTTTTCAGAAGGAAATTAAACGGAATGTAAGTATTTCCTTTGTATTTCCCCTGTGAAATTTGCATTAGAAAAAGGCTTAGAAAAAGGCTTTAAAGACAGATGATTACTGTGGAGCTGAGTGGTGTTTTGTTGCTGAAAATCCCCTCCCCCTCCCACCTTAATTTTTTCTTACTATGCTGATGAATAATTTGTTTGGAATGCTTCAGCACATTTTGACAAATACACATTTATAAATACATTATCCTTCTATGCAAAATCAGGTTGGAAGAATGGGAATATATTTAGTGAGTTGCACTCCACGCAAGAAAAGCATATCAGCCTTTTGACCCTTAAAGATAGCAAGATTTTTGTTAAAACAATATATTTGAACTGCAATAGCATATTCTGGATGAAGGAATGGATTAGATCATAATCCGTTCAGTGGCATGCCCATTTCCCAGCATCATGCCTTCCAGATGACTTTAGAGGACAACTACTCTTCAGATTCTAAGTCTGCCCATCTGGGGCTGGTTTAAAGTCATGCCCATGGGAGCAGCCCCAATTGATGGGTAAATGTGTTTCTGTAAGATTATTATTTAACCTAATACACTTTTTTCGTAAACAGAGTGGAACATATTCGATATGTTAACATTGGACTGTGGGAGGGAAGCAAAGTAGAAGCATCCATCCAGGCAGACAGCTTTCGGCACTCAGCTGAATTTCTATGTATTAAGATACATTTGTCCTGCAGAATAAGTTACCACTGCATTTTCTCTCTGACACTCACTTCAGTTTTGAACACCTACCTAGACGTTATTGTACCACTTAGGATTTTTTCCAGTATTATTATTAATGTAGAATTGAATTTAGCTGATGAGGATTTAAGAATGATGACAGTCTATAAGGCTTTGGCATCATCAACATCTCATTGGTTTAATTTTTATAGAGTTTAACAAAACACGTATCTCTCCATAAATAGAATGTAAATCTGGAAATCAATTTAAGACTTTAAAATAAAATGATAATGGGATACATGAAATTGACAGATTCATTACAAGAACACAGAAACCTAGCTTACTTCAAGCTCCTTGGGTTTAGTTAGTTGATCACCACTATAATTAATTGGTTATCCAAAATTTCAGACAACATTTTTTCCATCTTGACCTTGCTCTGATAGGAATCAAACATGGGATCTTCAGAATGGAAAAGAACTCTATTGCAGGCTGACTCTGCCCACTACCAGGAGTTCGATCCTGATTGGCTCAAGGTTGACTTAGCCTTCCATCCTTCCAAGGTCAGGAAAATGAGAAGCCAGATTTTTTGGGGACAATATGCTGATTCTGTAAACCGCTTAGAAAGAGCTGTAAAGCACTGTGAAGTGATATGTAAATCTAAGTGCTATTGCTATTGCTATAATGGTTTCCTTTCACAGGACTACATGTAGGACATAAGTGCAGAACTGACTGAATGGCAGAATTAGGAAGTTTATTTCCATGCCAACCTTCCACATAGACTTGACAGTTTAATTTTATATTTTGCAGACATGTGTATATGAATGCCTGAAAAACATATGTGGTTTCCTATCCCTCAATACCGGATTAGAGTTAAGATGTTAAGAAAAGGCTAGACAGCTACATGGGTGATTTAATTGGTTTTTCTATGCATTACAGAGAGTTGAAGTAGATAATCTTTATGATTCCTTCCAAATCTATAATTCTATAACATAGAGTCTGCCAGTCACAATGAAATAAAACCTGAAACTAAAGTTGGTACAAAATGGGAGAGTTATATTTGGAGAATATCTAAATGGTAAGCATACAACTATTAAATTGCAACAGCATTGCACTATTATATGGTTCCTTTGGAATAATCACGATAATACACATTTATGTGTGTGTGTGTGTGTATGTATGAGTATATACACACATATATACATATGTATGTATGTATGTATCTATATCTATATCTATATCATATCTATATCATATCTATATCATATCTATCTATATCATCCATATCTATATCTATATATCTATATCTACATACACATATATACCTGTATACAGTATTTGGTGTGTGGGTGTGTGTAAACAGAGAGGGAGGGAGACACACACACACACACACAGAGAGAGAGAGAGAGAGAGAGAGAGAGAGAGAGAGAGAGAGAGAGAGAGAGAGAGAACCCTGTTCCTCCTCAGAAGGTTTATGTAGGGAAGAAATATGACAAAGGCCAGGGATTGAAATGAACAAGGTGAAGACCGGGCAACTCTTCTTAAAAGGTTCTGTGTCATATCACACCTGCAGATGCTGATTGATATATATATATATATTATTTCACTGGAAAAGGCAGACACTGGAGGGGAGGAGGTGGAAGAGATGGGTTGGTGTAGAACATAATTATCAAACTACTCATTCCTTTGTCATCCAAGACAACCCCAAGGCCAAGGAGATTCAGATGTTCTGTATTCAAGGAACAACTGAACATCTAGGGCAGGGGAAGAAGGCAGGTTTAAGATAGTCAAGGACACAAAGACTCAGGTGGATACATTTCACAGGATAAATTATTTGAAATTATTGTGAAATTCAAATTCATATGTGTGTGTGTGTGTGTGTGTATACCACACCAAACTTCCGCCAAATGTGAAGATGCCAAAGGAATACTGCTAGTGAAGTTCATGGAGCCTGGTTCGACCATCAATTCAGAAATCTACTGTGAAATGTTACAAAACAAGACAAAACGAGACGAGACATCCATAACAAGCGTCAGGGCATGTTAACTTCTGGTGTGGTGTTGGTTCATAATAATGCTCACCTGCACACTGGTAGACACACCCAAGAACCTTTGAAGCAGTTCCATTGGGATGTTTTTGATCACACCCCCATAGCCCAGATTTGGCACCGAGAGACTACTACTAAGTAATTTCAAACCTTGTAAGATGTTATGAGAAGTGCCTCAATTTGAATGGTGATTACGTCGGAAAGTAATGTAATGTTGTAGTTTTCTAGTGTGTATAATAAAAGTTCTGTATCTGCGAGTGTCTGTCATTGATAACCAAATGGAGGTTCATTTCCGAATTGCCTTTGTACATTTAACAGAAAAATCCCATTTAGAAGAGTGGGCTTAGAGACCCAAATACGTGATTCCTAGCAATGCAGTCTTTGCATTCTGGCTGATGAACCTGTTAACATAATGGACCATATTAGTGCGATGCATGTGGGAAAATGCTTCCCTTTTTTCTGTTGTACTGGCTGGATTATAGTTATCCAACTATTGCCCCATTCTGCCTTTAATTAGATTCTCAGTGGGTTTTCTGAAACCTGAGATATGGCTCACAACTGTGAAATGAGGCATTCTGCCTTGAAGGTTTAGCTGAAAAGTATAGATAAAAGCCCTTTGATAAGGGTATAATAAATTGGAACAGGCTAGATATGGTTACTCAGTTCATATTGACTTTCTCTGACTTACTTTGTTTAGATGGTAAGGTTGGAATACTCTGGCGAGTACCAAATGGGGAGGCTAATAGGAAATGTTAAATATTGAACCAGTACACAAGCAAAGACAGTTAATAGAATGGCAATTAAAATCACAATTCACTAGACAGATTTGAAACTTTCTCTCTTAGCTTATGTACTCCATCATGAATACAGGAGTTTATATTTTTTTATCGTTTAAGTAATGGAAATTCCGTCTCAGTTCTGTTTCCAAATACTATTAAATTAGAAATCTCAGGCTAAAGTGTAAAAAATTGGCATCAATAAGAATTTATGCATTTTAAAAAAATGCACTTGTTGTTTATCTTCAGTGTTTCCTGAATGTATCTGCCACTTTGGGGGCTGATCCTTAGCATACAACTCACAATAATCCTCATGTGTTACATTGCCAGTAAGCTTGAAATAGACAAAAGGCAAGTAAATAATTAACGAAGGATTATTTCCATCTAAAACATGGTTTCTGGGAGTGACCTCAATTTTGAACTTGGGAACCAGCGCACTCACACTATTAATATCTGATACACCACTGTGTGGGTGTAAACTGGCCAATAGTGTTATTAAAGTAAAGAACTTTTAGGACAATGCTAGGCTGCAAACTTCTCAGGCCATGCAGGACAAACTTAAAGCATTAAATTGTCAATAAAGATGTGGGGTTACATTTATGGGTCAGTTCACTTATGTAGCATTTGAAAACTATCTTTCTGTTCAACATCATAGTTCCTTAACCTGAATCCATTGTCCGTTATTCTGGGATTGTAATCAATGTCCAAGTGTCAGGTTTCTTCTGACTTGGACATTTAGGAAAGAAAAACCCTCAACTCCATTGTTGAAAGTGGAAGGTTCTTTTACTAAAGTCAAGTGGTTACAGCAAAGGTAAAGCTGGATCTAAAAATTTCCAGGCAACGCTTGCAATTTCCCCCTTTCCCTGGCCTTTCCCCCCTTGACCAGTCTGTCAGTGTCCAATATCCTTTGTTTTTGATGTTTTGGGAACAGCTTTGAGATTTGGAACCTCTTTGATATAGTTTTGCATTCTGTTCTCAGGCTCCATCCTTGGCCACCCAGTTCGTTCCAGTTTGACATCTCTGGTTCCTGTCAGCCTGTCATTCCTCCTATCCAGTCCCATGCCCATTCCTTACTTCCCCAATTGTCTCCCTCTTCCCTTGCATTTTATGACAGGATGCCAGCAAAGTGAATATGCTGAAAATGGCAGGCTTGACACCGAGTATCTTTTCTCTATACCCAATAAAAATTGTACCAGTCACCTTCCATTTCTTTTTCACTTTCACTGCACTAAAGCAATGATGTTATAGATCTGTTCCATAAGTGTGTTAATGTGGTGTTAACAAAGATTGATAAAGTTTAAAACTATGAATGTACTTTTGAATTACATACTCAGAATAGGAAGAATTGTAGATTTCTTGCTGCTTATGTTGAAGGCAAAATAGATTACACATTCTTGTTGGAAAGATAATCCAATCTTAGATTGTTACTCTGGATTACTGATCTGTGCTTGCTTTCTGGAGAGAAGGCTTTTTAGTGATATACTGGAAAGTCAGATTAATATTAGTCTGTTAATAAAGGGGGAGATAAAGAGTTAATAAAAGTGACGTTGGCATTTGCACAGATGAAATTGAAGCCTTACTTCTTTGTATGTGCATGTGATCATGTTGTTGTTGTTATAGCCATATTGTCCTCCCTCTGATCCATGGATATGTATGGTATCCCTTGTGGTGGTATTCTAAGTTGTGTAGATGTGACAGTTGTGGGCCTCCTCTTTGTGGTTCCTAGTACACCTTTCAAGTATGCTGCTGAATTTCTACAGGCACCCATTCCAATGTTGCAACTTTCTGATTTTTTTTTTCTTTTTGGCAAAGTTGCCAAATTGATGTGCTAAACCAGAGAGATACTTTGTGCATTTAACCATTCAATCTACTCTCTTAAAAATTACTAAGCTGAAACATACAGAGGTACCCACTAAGGTCATAATAGCATCATCCCTGCAACCCTTGGAAGCTGAAAAACGAGAGAGAGAAAATCTTTTTATGTTATCCAAGTAATTCTACTTAATAAGAACAAAAGTCTATGTTGGATCTATACTGAAGAGGCAGTCAATACACTCACCGCTCCCTCTTTGCATTCAGCAGCTTTGAAAGGAAAAAAAGGGTTTTAGTCTGTTGCTGATTCCAAAAGGAGAGAAAAAAGCAGATTCTCAGCAAAACAATAGCTACTTATTGTACTGAATTGGATTTTGTTCCCTTGAAGCTCAAAGACCTTGTTCATTTTTCAGTATTATCTGGAAATTGAAGAGCAGTCATTGTGCAACTATGTATGGCTGAGTGAGAAATCAGGTTGGCTCCCTTTTCCTCTTCCAATTTCCACTGACTCCCTCTCCTGTATATTTTCACATGGTATTTCCTGTTTTACTTAAAAAGACCCAAATAGTGACAAGCCTTCTTTTTCTCAGAGGAAACGTCATTGACCATGGATTTGCTATCAATATCAACAGGATAACAAAGAACATAAAAGGAGAAGGTTGCAGAATGCATCTGGGTGAGTGAAGCAGCTCCCCTCAAGGCATTAAAACAGCTGAATCCTCTTTGGGGGGTTGGCACAACTCCTTCATTTCCCCTCACTCTCTGCCTGTGCAAAGGTTGCATATGTGCAAAAAGAACAAACACACTAGGATTTTGATGCAGTAGAATTGTAGAGCAGTGAATGAGAATTTCCCCATCAATCCTATTTTTTCTCAACAATTTACAGAAAGTATATTGGTATGAAATTTTGCACATTTTTTACAAGCTATTCTTTTAATAACAGACATCTTTGCACTGAATTGGGGATGGTGAAGTTAACTCTCTCTTTCTATAGTACATGTAATATTTTTTAATATTTTAAAAAATGAGGAATCACATTTTTTAAAAAATGGGTAAAATCCACCCTTGAAAAATGTATTGAATTTGAGTCTACAGACTGCTTGAAAGTGTGAAAATTGACAATATCTTCCCTGTCCAAAAAAATAGGATTCAATGCAATTAGATTGAAAGTAATTACAGTCCAGGACATTTCAACTGAAGTCTACCATCTGTATTTTATTTTATTTGTTTGATTTCTATAGCTGCCCATCTCAACAAGTGATTCTGGATGGTGTACCTCATAAAACATAAAGACAATTTTTTAAAAAAATGCAATATATATATGGCACCAAGTAAAACAGTTACTATAAATGTTAATGCAACCAGGGACTGGGGCCCTTAACATATTTGATTACTCAGTTCTTTCTCAGAAAAGAGAAGATAGGAAATTTTTAGGCAGTGGTGTGCCCCTGTACAACACATGTTAATAATAATAATAATAATAATAATAATAATAATAATAATAATAATAATAATAATAATAATAATAATAATAATAATAATAATAATAATAATAATAATAATAATAATAATAATAATAATAAAGTTGGAAGGGACCTTGGAGGTCATCTAGTCCAACCCCCTGCTCATTTCGGACAAATGGCTGTCCAGCCTCTTCTTAAAAACTTCCAGTGTTGGAGCACTCACCGCCCCTGGAGGCAGGTTGTTCGACTGATTAATTGTTCTAACTGTCAGGAAGTTTATCCTTAGTTCTAGGTTGCTTCTCTCCTTGATTAGTTTCCATCCGTTGCTTCTTGTCCTGCCTTCAGGCGCTTTGGAAAATAGCTTGACTCCCTCTTCTTTGTGGCAGCCCCTGAGATATTGGGACACTGCTATCATGTCCCCCCTCATCCTTCTCTTCATTAAACATGTACAAAAGGGATGGGGCTAATGGCACATTGGCACAATGCCAGCTTTTATAATTTGTTCCCTTTAATCCCTGCAGATGCCCCTGGTCTTAGGTGCCTTCCCTTTGCATATATTTACACGATAAATATGCAGGAACACCCAACATGATTCTATTGGCATATGAGTTGCTTGTCCAATCTTCTTCTGCTGAGTTTAAAATATATGAGATAAGCAGAGATCCTTCCTTCAGTTATCTGGGATGGAAGAAACATAAATGCACAGTCATCAGTATAATATATTTTTTTTAAAAAAAAAATCAGATCAGGACAAAGTGTATAAAATTATTAGACCCCATTTTGAAGAAATGCATCTAGTAGAGAACAGTATTTTTTCAAGTGTTACTCCTATAATAACATGGATGATTAAAGTGCCTTTAACTTTTTTAAAAATAGGACTAGCCCAATTTCATAGAAATCAATGCAGAGTTTTACTTAACGGGTTTTTATGACAGTGGTTAGATTATTTCTGTGGTATTCTCAGTAATCCTTTGCTAGCTCAATTTAGCAGTATTGTCCGAAGTATCTGTACCTCAAATTCATCGATACTCATTTAGCAACATCACTATATATTTTTCTGCCTCACACTTGAAGGTTATAGCTCTCATAGGGATTTGCTAATGGCAGTCAGTTCGAACAGAAGAAAGATTTCAACATACTGTTAGTGTCTAACATGTCGATTTGCAAATTATTTCTGTAGATTAAACCAGTTACATTACAAGATCACCCTTTTAATTATAAATCAAGGAAGACATGAAGGTATATTATTATCCAATCAATTGCTGCAATGAAATAGAAGGCGAATACATTCTGTAGCATCATCAGATATTCAGTGATCAAAGAGCAAGCAAATATGACGAGAATTCATACTTGAAATACGGGAGACACTGTCCTTTTTACAAAGCATGAACAGAGCACCTTTCTGCAATTCTTTAAAACAGCCGCATCTATTCCGGGGTTCACATGCCTGCCCTCTACTTGCCATACAATCCGAGGAAAAGAGATGGCTACTTCAAAGGGCTACAGACAGATGTTACACTCATGATCCAGCCTGAACATGACAGCTTTTAAAATTAAAACTGATGAAATGTCCCATGTTATTATTAAATTTAAACAAATTTATAGACAAATAGCATATCTGGACTAAAGTTCATAAGTGTTTCGTACAGAATCAATATTAGATGGGGTGTAACCATTTTTCACATTACTGAAACAAATGACTAGTAAGTATGTTAACTGTACTACAAATTGGAGATAAAACCAAGAAACTGAAAGAGGAGGTAGAATTTCTTTCTTTCTAAATCAGAAATTGGCAACTTTTTTTTTTCTGCACCAGGTACTCTCATATAATATTGTCTGACCAGGGCAGGCTTAAATAAAAATGGTCAGAAATCATACAGTCTCACATGAGAATGTCAAAATATCACCACGCACAAATATCAAAAGTGAGGTTTCATAAACAGAAATTAGATAATTTATTCTCCATATTTTAAGAAGTTTTGGAGATACGTTATAGCCCTGATTCTAAGATAAAGGCATCTAGGACAATCATGAGGAGGTCATTATGTAGAGCAGGGGTCCCCAATCTCCAGTCTGCAGCCTGGTATCAGGTGGCACAAGCAGTGGGCAAGCATGAGAAACCATCCTCTCTGTCTCTCTCTCTGCCCCCCCCACCCGCCACCGCTGCTACTGCTGCCAGTCCACAGAGCCGGAAAGATTGGGGACCACTGATGTAGAAGATGTGACTTACATTCTGGCCCAGTTGTTGTGATTCCCCCCCCCCCGAAGACTCTATTGTTGATAGATTTACACTTTAAAGTTGTAAACTCTTTCTATCACATGTGTTTGGATTCAAAAGATGCTCAGTACCAGTTCCCCATCTTAAAGCTTTTTAAAAATCACTCTTACCGTATTTTAATAGTAAGCCACCCAGAGTCACTTAGCAAGGTGAGATGGGCAGTATTTTAATTAATTAATTAATTAATTAATAAAGTGTCTTTTTTTGTCACAGAATATGGACTGCCATGCACTTTATCCAAGTCTCTGTTCATGAATTGATTCAGCATGCCTTAAATCTTAGTTCTTATTTTGTTTCCTAACCCTTGGGAGCTGTCTTGACCTTTTAATTAATTTTGTACTAATCCTCTTTGGCAGAACTGTTACCACTCTTAAGCTGGGATGGGTCGACTTGTAGAAAGTTGGTTTTCTGAAAGCCTAAGAGTTCACTGTAAAGGGACTTGAGCAAAATTCCAGCTGTTCTGTGAAAAAGCATCCATTTATCTATTGCCAGCAACAAAAGAAAGATAGAGAGAATCAGAATGAAACAGTAATGGAGAAGCTGAAGAAGCTTTTAAAAAGCACTTAGAATTCATAGCCTTCACTCATCCTTTTTCTGTTTTGTACTTTTCGCATCTTTGTTTAAAAGGCAATTACCCACTTACTGCTTCTAGCTAATTTTTATATTGCTGCTTGTATTGGGTTACACATCTCCCAATTCTCTTCCTTCACTATAATTTCTTTGTTCATTAAACGATCATCCTTTTAAAATGTAATTATCTGCATTCTCTGCCTTTTCAGTGAGTCTGTAGCATGTACTTGACTTAATAGACTGTTTTATTATGTTGCCTTTTTTAACACATTATGTTTTCTTTTACCTAAACTGATTGGTTATATACTGTACAGCTCAATAGAAAATCCAAAGCCATCAGTGGATTTTTCATATTTGTCTTGTCAACTTCACTCAGTCTCTATTGCTATGGAGTGATATTGAGTGTGGCAGAGTTGTCTTCTGCAGGCAGCTCAGGCACCAGCATCTGCCATCCTCTTCAGTTCTCCATTTCTGTCCTCACTATGAAGAACAGGATGCCACTGATATCATTTATGATGGTCCTTGTCCCCAGATTTATTACAGAGTCTAAAAGAACAAGAACTGGAAGACAATAAAGTTTAGGAAAGCTATGATATAGTATGATGCATGTTGGCTTTTATTGCTGAGTGTCTGCAAAGAAAAGGCTGT